>JAUCMT010000028.1:9865148-9876196 GCA_032357475.1 Enteromius thamalakanensis
ACTGTATTGGACAGGTGATGAGCAGTGCCTGGTTTTCTCCACACATACCACTTAGAATTAAGGCCAAAAAGTTCTATATTGGCCTCATCGGACCAGAAAATCGTATTTCTCACTGAGGAGAGGCTTCCGTCGGGCCACTCTGCCATAAAGCCCCGACTGGTGGAGGACTGCAGTGATGGTAGCATCTCTGGAGCTCAGCCACAGTGATCTTTGGGTTCTTCATTACTGTACATCTCACCAAGGCTCTTCTCCCCCTTTGATAGCTCAGCTCTAAAAGGGGTTCTGGTCGCACCAAACGGCTTCCATTTAAGGATTATGGAGGCCACTGTGCTCTTAGGAACCTTAAGTGCAGCAGAAATGATTTTGTAACCTTGGCCAGATCTGTGCCTTGTCACAATTCTGTCTCGGAGCTCTTCAGGCAGTTCCTTTGACCTCATTATTCTCATTTGCTCTGACATGCATTGTGAGCTGTGAGGTCTTATATAGACAGGTGTGTGGCTTTCCTAATCAAGTCCAATCACTGTATACTGTATACTGTATAAACAAACACATATGCTTACAGTATATGCTTATATGATCTTTTGTTTGAAACCCTGAGTTTTAGTTTTTTTAATAAATAAATATATTTTTCTTTTGAGGCATTAAATTGAATTGAATCATTTAATTTTATATTTTATTTTATTCTCATATTTTAGTGTCATACAAATGAAGCCAAATTCTGTGTTAGCAGACATAAAAACTGTTATACTCTATATCTTCAGATACATTACAAATGTAGTCTGTGACCAGGAAATATTTTTACTGTATAACTTATAAGACCTTCCTAGTGGCACTTGCAATCAACTGCCTGACCAGACACTAATGTCCCCATATTTTCCAAATCGCTTCACCTTGTGTTGTCTCAGCGGATGTCACAGTGACATATGAAGGTCTCATGAGTGACTCTGCACTCTCAGCAGAACGTCCGCTGGATCATTACAATCCATGACGAGGTTTACCGCCTCTGGGTGAGTCAGTGTCAGCCCTGTCCATATGACCATCTCATTTGAGACACAACGGCAGGTACACCTCTGCCAAATGAATCATACTCTGATGCAAACAATAGCATTTGTGTTTTACGGAGAGTGCAAGAGATGCCAAAATAGCAAGCACAAATTGGCATAGGCTGACCTTTCTCCATTTCAGAGAGAATGTAGCTTAAATTGACTGTTTCCAGGTTAATGGTATTCATAGGGAGTTCAATTTCAGTGTTATAAACTAGCCATTAATTAAAGTTAGAAAGTTAGAATGAAAAACTTTACACAGTATAGCCGATTTGTGATCTATATAATGGAGAATTCCATTGAGGAAAATGACTGGCATCTGAAATTACTGTTTAATGTCAAGCCAATCGCACAAATTCTTGACATTGATTACTGTTTGAATCGTTATGGCATGTAAATGTCATAAATGTAATGGGTGTATTGACAAAAGGTCATATTGAAGTCAGAATTGACAGCGCTAGTTTGTTTAACAGTGGGAGCTGTCACCATCTGAGATATTACTTGTAATGTTTTTAGTCATAATTTGCACTTCAAATGACTTCTTCAAAGAAATACCGAATTCCATATTTCTAATTTTACTGAATGGGCATGTCACCAACACTCCACTCTCTGCTAATATCACTTTAGTGACTATAGGTCCCTAATAGTGTTTGTCATTTAATTTTATAGGCGCTGCGAAGCCTGCTTGTGGTATCTTTCTGTTTTCTCATGTTTATATATCTTTCACGCTGTGTATCTGGCCTTGCTAACAGTGTCGAACATAAATCAGCTGACTGTAGAGTTACAGTCTTATCTTTCGTTGCCATATCGCACCCTCACGACTAGCTGCATCTCTACACCGCCTGAGGAGTCCATCTCACTCCTCCACTGCCCCGTCTTCTTCTCGCACTGTCATAACAGCTTTAATTGAACATTGGTACTGGAACTGCAGCACTAGCACCATGTTGTGTTTCTTCGCAGCTGGAGGTAGCTATATAGATGCTGTTTTGATTGCACCACTGGGGCCTTTTTAAAAGTTAATAATTAAACAAGCTCAGGTAATATTCTTAAAGGATTAGAACGCATTAGTTTAGTTTTTTTTTTAACTCATGCTGTTGCAAACTTGTATGACTTTCTTTTCTGATTTGTAATTACAATGAATGGGACTGGAGCTTTTGAGCTTTCGAAGTACTGTTTATATGTCTGGTGTTTTATATTGTATCAATTTTCTAAAAATCTATATGCAAGAAACAGACAGTAGCCTGATCTATTTCAGTCATTATTTACCTATAATCTTTTTCACTGGTTAATGATGAAGGAATGGGTCTGGGTTGTTAATGAATGACTTGAATCAGTGATGAATCATTGAATCAGTGAATCCTGAGAATGGATTTTGACTGTTAGTGATTGAATCATTTAATCAGTGAATTCAACTTTAGGATGGAGCTTAGCTGTTATCTGCTGAATTACTGAATCAGTGAGTTGTATCTACTTGATAATGAATCTAGGCTGTGGATGACTGATTCATTGAATCAACTAATTGAATTTGAGAATGGATCTTAGCTTTTTATTTACTGAATCACTGAATCAGTGCATTTAATTTAAGAATGGATCTTAGCTGTTATTTGCTGAATCACTAAATCAGTGAGTTGTATCTACCTGATAATCAATCTAGGCTGTGGATGACTGATTCGTTGAATCAACTAATTGAATTTGAGAATGGATCTTAGCTGTTATTTATTGAATCACTGAATCAGTGACCTGAACTTAATAATGAATCTGAGCTCAGTGGGCTGTTGATTATTGAATCTTTGAATCAGTAAACTGAACTTGACAATGGACCTTACCTGTTATTTACTGTATCAGTGAGTTTAAATTGATTACTATTAAATTGATAATGAATCTGAGTTGTTGATGAACGAATCATTGAACTTGTGAGTTAAACTTAAAAAATTATCTGGGTTCTAAAGTTTTCTTAAAGCTAGATAGATTTTAGAAACTATTAGAAGCAATGCTCTTCACGATTAAGGCTAATAATACATTTGAGAAAAAAAACCTTTGACTGTTAAAAGATCGAATCATTGAATTTTAAAGTTTAAAATGGATCTGGGCTGTTTATTTATTACTAAACCACTGAATCAATGATTTAGTTGAACTTGACAAAGGATCCGTCCAATTTGTGAATGAATCACTCAGACCTGTTGTGTGAACTGCATCCATATATTAGCTGCAAGGATCTGCTATAAAAGAAAGATTAGTTCAAGACTTTTTTTGCTTTACACACATACTGCACAGGATATAGTGCATACGGTGCAGTGGATGTGGATTGCCCTAGTCTTAATTTGCTTAATTAATTCTTCTCCTTTTTTATATTGCATAATAAAGTCATAGAGATTTGGAATGACAAGAGGGTGAATAATTGATGTCAGACCTCAAATTTGTATGTGAACCATCCCTTTAAGGCAGGGGAAATTATATAGATTAACATGTTGACATTTGGTGAGATGCAGGCATAGCAGCTCTGGATTGACATTCTGTGCTCGCGGAGTTATTGGATTACCTGTCAACGTACGACTGACAGCTTTACGGGAAAATCACCGCCTAGCTTTATAGCTGCAGGACATGCAGTTACAAAACATTGAATCCAAAACATTTTGAGAAGAGTTTCGGTGCAGACCAGGTTAACGTTCAGTTTGAAAGAGTTTGAGCTCTGGGAGCTAGCATGCTTATGAGGCTAGTATCTGCCGCAATTGCCTTGCTTCAGCTTTTAGCAATTATTATTAGAGACCTTGACAGGGTTCCTTTTGGTTTCTGGGCTTCTCTAGTACTGAAAGAAGCAGAATACTGAAAGATTAAGACAGAGACGATTCTTATAGGACCTCGAGAGAGTGTGCGAGATTCAATCTGACATATTTCTCATGTCAAGGCCTGAAGTTACAAGCCCCAAGGTCTTAATGGATGGATCTCTGGCTCAAACCGTGGGACCATCCTCCTCCATCAGCAGATTTGAAGCTGAACTGGCTTGCATGGGCATTATTAGGACAACGTTCACTATGTCAGCAATCCAAGTCTTCCATAATTAGAAATCTGACCATGTTTAAGCCAACAGATTCGTTTTTAACCACTGCTGGGTTTCAGTCAAAGCAGGAATACTGGTTCGACTCCATTCATTCGTAGCCAGTGGTTAAAGCTGAGTTGGGTGATGTGGATGCTGTTGTTTCGTTTGCATGTTTCTTTATCCTTCCCATGAGGCAGACAATTTTTCCATTTGTTTTGGCTGCAAACATTATGTAGCACAGAGTGGGGCTAGTTGTCATTAGGGTTGTAACCTAAAACCGTTTCTTGAAAGTCAACACTTCAAAGTGTTTGTATTTACAGGAATTGACTCAAATATTTAACACACCCTGGGAAATATATTCTGGAGTATAAACCGTGACAACTAGCCACCGGTCCCTCTATGTTGCGTTGTGATTGAATTTGAGCTTCGTTGTGGAGTTATTTGGACGTGTTTGCTAGCATACTCTGCAGTATAGAAGATCTGTAACTTCTATTACAGAGGCTTACAAGATTAGGGCCGAGAATGATATACATTATACATTCAGGATGCAACAGCTCAGACAACTACCAATGAATGCATCTCTCTTGATTAAGCAAATGTGCTTGTCATTCTTTTCCACCCACGTTTTATCTACAGCCTCGTTGCTGCAACCATCTCCCCAGAGTAAACTGAGGTTAAGCAGCATGCTAAAGTGCACAATAACAACGTAGATCTCAGTAACTCCTGCTTATGAGCCAACTTGTAATATTTGAGTTATCTAATAAGACCCGTAATTACTTCAGTTTCATCATTCCATCTTTATAGCTCTCTTTAAGGCTTTACTTTCACAGAGATGGTTTTTTTTGTCTTAAATACTTTGTGGATTTGATTCAGAACTCCTTTTTATTTTATTGCAGTTTAATAATTTGTAAATGGAGCTTTATATTTTAAAGAGAATGTAGAAAAACACCAACGTCGTGCTAATTATTTATCATCTTGCGTAATGGTGTTTCACTTCATTTTCTGTTCAATGATTCATCGCGAAGCTGAAAGTCTTAAAGAATCGCAAATTGTCTTCCAGCCATCACAATCCTGTGTGACACTGTATAAAAAGCAAATCCAAAGCCGCAATTTCACACTTAAGTCTGTTTACCCAACAAACACAAGATGTTGTATTTGTCAGATCAATCTGTGATGCAGAGACATTGTGTAGCTGGATAAAAAGGGCTTTTTCTTATCACTTCACTTCGGTTGCAGAGGGCCCATTAGACTTTCATAAACCTCTGTCCAGACTAGTCCAGCGAGTCCTGACTGATGTTGTATCAGATGTGCTGCTGGAACGCACCACTCAGGGGAATTCACTAAAAAATGGATTGCACCTGACAATACCCGCTTTCGTTGTTTGCATGTGATGCATGCAAAAAAAAAATTAAGCAAATCTGGGAATGCTGAAAAAAAGTACCCCCATTTTTTGTATATATATATATATATATGTGTGTGTGTGTGTGATAATAATCTTTTTGTATCCATACACTAGAATTCAAAAGAAATTAGTATTGTGATTTAGCAGGGATGCATTATATTGATCAAAAGTGACAGTCAAGACGTTTTAGGGTTACACAAGATTTTAAATAATCGTTTTTCTATTGAACTTTATATTCATCAAATGTTTCCCCCCAAATTTTAAGCTGTTTTCAACATTGATAATAATAACAAATGTTTCTTTAGCACCAAATTAGCATGTTAAAATGATTTCTGAAGGATCAAGACTGAAAATTCAGCTTTGCCATCACAAAAACAAATTACATTTCAAAATATATCCGCATGAAAAACACTTAAATATTTCTTAATATTTATTTATTTATAATTTATTGTATTTTGTTTTATTAAATAAATGCAACCTTTTTAAAATGCCTTCTTGGAAAATATGAAATCTTGCCAACCCAAAACTTTAGTACAGTGCTGGATTTATTTACAGTAAATATTTACAGAAATAGTTTGAAAATCAATAAAATCAATAAAAAAATAAATAAATAAAAAAAAAAAAATCTATATATATATATCTATATATATATATATATATATATTAAGAAATAATTATATTATATAAATAAATAAAATAATGAAAAAAGGATAATAAATCTAAAAGAAGAAAATATTTTAAATATTAAATAAATAAATATTTGACAACTATTGCTTACTGTGTCCTTTTACTATATGATTGAATTTGTATTGGCCATGTGGAGGCAGCAGCAGGAACAGGCATACACTGTGCACTTCATTACTGTGACATAAGGATAGCGTGATATGGCAGATCCTCTCTACATTTTCCACGAACTGACACATAATTTGTCCACACACAAACAGAGCCATACATAACCATGTTTTCCACTTTAATTGGATTCATTTGGCATTTCTAAGAATGTTTTCAATCATTTCGCACCCTTTAACATCATATGCAAAGTTCTTTCACCTCTCTAATGTACCAGATGTCTCAAGGTTGTTTTGCCAGCATGCTTGCATATGTCCCCAAAGGCCTTTCTCAGAATCTGTCTCTTTGACAATGGAGATTATCATAATGTAATTTGATGCTGCTGTGTAACTGAATGGGCTTTTAATGTTTAGCCTGTTGATAATGAGAGCTTTTCCTAGAACGAGCCCAGGCTTTGCTAACACATCTCACACTCTGTCTGTGAGACAGCTAGCATTTACCTTGAATGCAAATTCCACAGAGGAAATTGATGTGTGCCCAAACTTTTCTCTGTTTTAGTTAGAGTCTCAGTGAAGGGAAAGAAAATGTATGGAGGAAGAAATATGAGATTGCAGCTTCCCACAGCGTTGACTCATTTCACAGACCGAATGCTACTGGAAGCTGCTGCACAGTACAGCAATATTTTCTCTGCTTTGTTTGCGAGGAGATCCCAGAAAGTGTGTAAATAGAAACTGGTCCAAGAGCAGCTTTATTTGAATCTGGTTTCAGAGTCATTCTGCTGTCTACCAATCTCTACCTGGCCATGAAAGCAAAGCTTCTGATTTCCTTTGACTGACTGAATGTTGCTCAGGTAGCTCCAGAGACTGAATGAAACAATCAGGCCAATCAACACTGTTCAGGATCACGCTGCCATAAATCACACATGTGATGCCGACCTGCCAAATACTGCATTCATCAGCCTTCCAGATACAGAGTTTGAGAATCACCATATTCATGTGTGGACTGATACGGCATTCTTGACCTACTTGCATTGCTGATGCGAAGGACTTGGCTTGGTCTTGAGAGGTCAACATTTTAAACAGATATGATAAAATGATTTTGCACTGCTGTGTTTCCAAACCTAGTGAACAGTCTACAGAGGCAGTATTTTAAGGAATAATATACATAATTCATATTATGAGGCAGAACTGCATGCACCGACTCATGTGCTTGATAAAGAAATCAATACAAAATAGATGGTCTGGGAAAAATGTTAATTATATATATATTTTACACTGAAAAGCATTACAAAATAGGGTGGGCGATATTGCAGAAATCTTCTATATCGCAATGTAAGTCATTTTATTTCACAGTAACAAATGATATTGTTTTTTAGTTTTTTACAAAACTGCAGTCCTGCAAAATTTTTACAGATTTTTTTCTTTCCACTGTTCTTTCCAAAAGTGTTTTAACTGTATTCTCCATCTTAAGCCAGTTTGGTCTTCAGAAGGTTTACACTAAGAAATATAGGGGGAGCAACGGGGATAAATGCCCTGCTTAAGAAAAAAATTTGCCTAAAATTTACAATTGCAGAAAAAATGTACATGGTATTGAACATTGATGAAGCAACGGATTCATTCAAGTTGTTAATTTGGTTTTAAAATGTTATAAATGTATGAGGTGGCAGGAGGGGCCTTTTGCCCCACATGAGGCAAAGGTATTGATACAAACACTTCAGCTAAAATGTTGTTTTAATACTTGTTCAGAACAATCACTCTAGGATAGTTTGTACTATTTTCTGCATATGAAAAAAAGTGAAAAAAAAAAATTTGGTTGAATAATATACTGTCATTAAAATGTTAATATAAAAAAAATACAGAAACAAAATAATTTTAATAGGTATATATTATGAAAGTATTGAAGGAGCTCCAATAATAATTGAATTTATATAATTACAGTAGTAACAAAAAATTATGTGATTATTATGTTTTTAATGATGATATTAAATATGATAGTTTCATTCTAAACATTATTTCTAATATGGACACCCAACATAATTTATTATATTTAGCATCTGAATCTGTCATGACAACAAATGAAAAAAACAGCCTTCTATTAATTGTTAATCACGTCGCCTTTAGCCCCAGCAGCAGGGGCACTTTTGACCCCAAATCTCAAACTTTTACATATTCTTTCATTTTTTTTTACTTTTTACAAACTGTGTCTTTAATTAGCTTAAGCAATACTGAAAATCATGAAGAAAGAGCTTTGTCTCAAAATTTATGCTTAAACTTTAGCGACACTCATACTTAAATCTACAACATTTAAAATGACGTCTGACGTCACGTCGGTGACCGACGAATAGCGAGATTCCCTATTCGTCAGTCACCGACGTGACGTCTCCGTTCCCTTCTTCAGGGAACGAGGGTTACAATACGTAACCGAGACGTTTTGTTTTTAGCAGGTAGTCATTGTTTACTTGCAATTCAGTGCTCATTGTGGCAGACCCTTTCTATATTGAGTATTTGAACTGGTTAATAATTTTTTTTCAGGCCATTGTCTGATTTAAACAGTCAGCTGAGCGAAGGAAAAATCGATTACTGTCCGACGATTCACAATTGAGACCGTCAAATTAGTCCCAGTCTCAGGGATATTAAAGACAGTCAGCGGCACAATCTATTGCTTGCAGACAAGATGCTTATCTGAGAAACGCATATGTCCTGGCTCACCTTGTTTCGGCTTTGCGTTTCGTAGTTACACGGTAATCTAGGAGCATCATGACGGTGGGTGTCAGAACACGGAGGCTGGGATCTTGAGAAACGAAAGAATGCTTTTATTCTTATGGAGCAAGAGAGTACAAGGTCAAGGTGCTCTTGGATGCTATAGTTTTACACATACATCACAGGAAGACGACAGAATACCTGAGGACTAGTGAAGAGGAGTAAGTGAGCAGAAAAGAAAAGCCTTTGAAATAAAGCAGCGCTCAGTCGCCAGTGTTACAGGCAATGCATTTTATGTAATCGATTGGCTTTACTTTAAAATGCTATTCAATAAAAGTAGGTTGTAATATCTCTTTCCAAAAATCTTAAATTATGGTTAATGAAAGATAAATATTTTGGTTTTGGTAGTCCCCAACAGGCTTGCAAGGTCAAAAAACACTTTTCTTTTCATATTATGAATTTTATCTAACGTCTAAACCTCTCCTTTGTGTCACACTAATTCTGCTGTGATCATACAAACGACTGTAAGTTTTTAACTCTCCAAAAGAATGAATTTGCATTTTTTTTTTATTCAGACCAACGCGAAAATTATGTTTTCCCAGGTCTGTGCATGCAAAAAAGTGGGCAGGCAATATGCAAATTTTTCATGTTGATGTCACAGCTTGGGACTCGTTTTAAAAATGACTCATTTCAGTGATTCAGTCGACTCTTTCTTTTGAGAGACAATAACTTTATAAAGGGTGCACTTTCCGATTTAAAACTTGTTTTATTCACTCAGAGCTGTGTTACACACTGCATGAAAGCTCATTTCCAAAAATCCATTACAGTGACACTTTACTTTTTTAGAGTCATTTATTTTCAAAAATAGTAAAGTGACTGGCAACCAAACTTTATAAACAGCATTACTAGCATTAACATGACTAGTTACCTGTTAATACTACAATACTATAACTATATTTAGCATAAGTAAATACGTAACCATAAGTCACTGTACTTTTGAGTAACACAATAATGTTCTGTAAACTTCCCCTCCAAAAATACATGCAATTATTCCTATATTATTATTAAACATTATAGATATTAAAGTAACACATTTTTTACTTAAAATTGATGCTTCTACACTGTCAGTTGCAATTTATTGTATTTATCTTTTAACTGTCAAAAGCGGCACTAAATAAAAATGTTACAAATGTACGTTTGTTCTTATTCAGTTCCCTGTAAATTAATTTTATGTTGTTGTCTTGTCAAGTTGTGCATTGCACGCTGTCCTAAGCAGCAGAAATAGCTTTGGTGATGACTTTCCTTGCAAGCTAATGCGCGACCCGTTCACCCATCGTACGTCAATTTGTTTTTGACCTTGTCCAACGCTTGCTCTTGAGGCTTCTGGTTGCATCATAATCAGTTACAGTCTTTTGGATACCTCCATGCATTTGTTAATAAGGTTGGAATATATTTTGCAGCATGGCAGTGTGAGATATTAGATTAGAGCGGTCCAGTTGTTGTATCTGGACTGTCCAATGAGAAAACAGTTCTGTCCGGAGTCAGAGTCTGGTACATTTGCTTTCCTGGCTAGATGGAGCACAAGTTTACTTATGTAATGTACCATTACAAGCAACGCACACACAGAGTAAATGATAGATATGTGGCTGCTTTATGAGCAAATGCAGCCCTGGGCCCGTAATGAGCTGCAGTATGAGTTTGAATGAGTTCACTGCACAGAGCAACTTTAATGAAACAGTCTAATGACATCAACTCGAGCAGGGAAAGATAAAGATGACATACTGTCCTGTAATAATCAAAGTGAACTTCAATGTTAATGTCAGGCATGTGTTTCCGGGCCTCATTCTGTTGTTGATGCAATTTCAATGTAGTTCCAAGGGGGGGCTTTTGCACTTGAAGGTCTTTATTTTATCTTAGCAGGGTTATTTCATCATGCATTGCTGCTGACGTAATCAGATTACTTTTTTAAGTAACTAGTAAAGTAACGCATTTAAATGGGTTAGTTCACCCAAAAATTAAAATTTATTTACTAATTCAATACAGTCTCACTCCAACTCGTCACACTTTGACGCTTGGTC
>JAUCMT010000028.1:9903015-9914924 GCA_032357475.1 Enteromius thamalakanensis
AGCTATGCTAATTTTGGGACCACCAGACCTGGCGATCGGCTGAATGGATTCAAAAACGGTAAAACACATCTGTATTAATCAAGGGATGTTGGAAAATGAGACTATTTCCAAAAAAAGTTGTGTTCCTTTAAGTGCTACAGTGAATTAAACTGAAAACATTTATGTACAGTACATATATAGGCTATATGTCAAAGGCATCTAAAAAGAAGGTGTCCTTTTTGCATGTCCGTTGCATGACATCTGTACATGCTCTTACTATTATAATAATATGCAAGTAACCCTAATTCTAACCATAACCACATAGTAACTACATGTAGTTAATCAATAATAGTTAATCAAATAACAAGGACACCTTAAAATAAAGAGTAAAATAAAGCAATTTATAAGTATTGTATTTATATGTAAAAATAAGATCTAAAAATATGCTGCCAGCACTTTCTAGCAACTGCTGGATCAATTCCATCTCTACCTCAGCAGTGACAATTGTTCTCACACAGATTTACAGTATACGCACAACAATGAGCTGCCAAATGGGGAAATTAAAATGTATAGCGGCACTAATAAATTAGTAACCATTAACCAAAATAGGGATTTTTAGATTTTTTATTTACTGAAAGCATTCCAAATAATGGTAATACAGTGTGAAAACAACTGATTGAAGTATTTGAGGAACATGGCACGGCTGTTCTCATTTTTTCATGAGACCATTTTTTGCTATTTATAATGATTTTAAAAAATAATAGTTTTTAATGGGATTGTTTACCCATTTACTTGTCAATATCACTGTGTTCTGTGGAACACAAAATGAGAAGTTCAGCAGAATGTTCTGGCTGCTGTTTTCCACACTATGAAAGAGACTTGCCATCCAAACTGATAAGCTCAAAATGAAACAAAAAAAAAAACTTTTTAAAATGTGAATGTAAAGTGAATGTACATTTAAAACTTTAAATATAAAGTAGTTCCGTAGTCTTCATATTTCATTTTTTCTATCAGTATACATTAAATTAATGATTGGTTTTTCATTTCTAGACTGATTTATTCCTTTAAGGCGATCTTCAGGGGATTCTTCAGAGTTCTAAAAAAGGCACTGCACACTAAAGTTGAAAAATAAACAATGAAACATCATTTACATTTCTGAGAGTTATGTCCGAATGTGAGTTGCCCCCGAGTTTAGTCATTCGGATTGTCTTTGATTCTGATCAAAAGCCTCGAGTCAGAGAGCTGGCCGGAGAAAGTCTGAAACACACGCAATTATAAATGCGTCCCGATGGGTGATGACTTTTTGAACTGCAGCAGACCTAAAACATTCAAATAGTGTGGCAAATTATGCACCATGAATTACTCACAGGCTCAGCTGACTGTGAAACTTTTGCTTGATTACATCATATCGTTCAAAGAGCCCGAAAGAGTTCGCTGCTTATTATCTAATTGGTCTCTTCTGACCACAGCTGTCCTTGCAATGCGATCGCACTGGCCTGCTGTCCTTGTCATAACAGGCTTCGAATTCTGCAGACAAACCTTATGCTTTGATGGAAAGATCCGTTTTTTCAAAGCACAACATTTCAGCAGATAAAAAGGCTCAGCATCCATATACAAGCGCTTCAATGGGGAAAAAAGTGTCATTACTACTAATCCGGTATTATAACTTGATGACTCAGATATTTTGCCATTTTTAGAGAGGGAAAGAGAGGAAAAAGGAGGTATTAGTCATCTTTATCACGCTTTCATTAGTGTTTGTAATCCCACTAGAGGAAGACAGGGCATGGAAGGAGCCAAACCCACCATGTTGCCAGAGGGATTTATCCACTGACTTCATTTTCTCTATTAAAAGGCATTTAACCAGGCTCTGATTGCTGGGAAATTAATCACAAACTCTTAATTCCTCAAAAGAGTCACAATATGTTTGAGATTTGCACCATCTGACAATTTCGAGTCTCGAGATGCCAAACTTTTTGATATTTTTGGGCAGGTCCGATGACGCAGATAAGACAAGCTAATTTTGCCCTTGCCGACTGCTTCAGTGCGTTCAATTGAGATTAGTCTCTTTTTTAGATACATCTGTGAATATGCGTTCATAGGGTGTTTATTTTTAAACCTTCCTTTGTTTGTGAAATTCGGAATCATATGGAAGCCAATTACCAGAGCAAGTGCATATGTATTACGATATGAAATCTGACAGCTCATTAAGACAGTCTAACCTATCTGTCAACACACTACTCTTAAATATTTGTTTCTAAAAATATAAGCAGTGAGAGAGGATTTCTAAGGCAGTCAATGTCATTTTTTATTTTTTTTGCTGTGACTGCGCGTTGTGTTTACTTAAAGGCTTAAAGCCAACGCTGTCTTTGAATTTGACGTCCATTAATTATTCAGGTTTATGTGTAATAATATCTGCAAATTGTATAAAAACAGAAAAAGGCAGTGCAGAACACTTTGAAGCTTCTTTTGAATGTGCTGATATCATGAGAAAAGGCTGATATGAGGAGAAACGCTACTGCTGCAATTTTCGATTTGGACTGAATGCACGTATATGAGAGAGAGACGTATTCAGAGGCCAGCCGCACTCAAACACTTCTCTGATTTTCATATTGACTCAATTTTAGAAGTGAGCAGAGATAGGCGTTTTTTTTCTCGCCGCTTTCCCTCAGACCCTAATAGCAAATCCTGAAAAGAGCATTCGGAATAGTGGAGGCTGCTGGCTGCCGCCTACGGCGCGACCCGAAAGGACCCCCAATATTGAGCCTGTCTGCATATCTGTTTCGCAATCGGTGCTGCCCATGTGACTCGAGAACTTAACGCATGATAGGCTGATATTTTAAAATCCTCCGATGGGAAAACACTCACAGGAGGAGTTAAATCGTATTGCAGGTTCTCAGTCAGAGGAAAATGGTGCCAAATGTTCTTCCCAAGTCCTCAGAGCGGAGGATTGAATCGGTGCCCTCTGTTAGCGTGGTGCGCCAGCCAATCCCCTCACCGGCGGTAGAGTCGGGACTTTCATGATCCCTGCGTTATGGACTGCTGCATTCCTATCAAAGTTGCTCGTTCTGTTTATCTTCTCGCCGGATCTTCAAAACGATGGAGATCTCGGCAGTGGATGTTTATTTTGTTGCAAATGAAGCTGACCTCCTTATGAAGCATTCTGGCATGTGGATGTCCTGTGGAGGCAGTGTGGCACATGACTGTGGCCTGTAACAACCCTCCATAATGCTGGTTCCTCAAAAAGAAGGATAGGAAGTGAATTGCGGGGACCTGTAAATACCAATTGAAACACTTCTCCCCCGAAAACAGTTTTTTTGGCTGGTGTATTACAGTAAAGAAAGCGTCCTGACTGGGTTACGGTACTTCCTGGGTCTACCGGGCTCAAAAATGTTTATTGGGACTAAGTAGGCTAGTCAGTGAGGGAGAAACCTTTACAGACACAGAAACATCTTACAAAACCTAATTAAGGGAAAAAACCCTGCTTTCTGATTTAATATGAAAAATACTTTCATTGTCAAAGAACTGTTTTTCAGATGTGGGCTGTTGAAATCTTGCCTGTTCGTTACTTATTGGTCTTGATAAGCAGTCTATTGTAATTCACCCCATCATTCTTTGCAGGCGGTTTTCTGCAGGATGCGCATCCCTCACTGATTCGGAGTATTTGGATTCATCACCATGTTCACCGACATGTACACCAAGGTGCCCCGCAGCAGCTGCTTAAATTTGCTGCAATCAAATTGCATTAAACTTTAAATATTCTCAGATTCCTGTCTAATTAATCACTTGTTTGAGGGTCCTGAGATTGGGACTCTAATGAGGGGTGTTATGAATGACTGCGAGCAGTGGGAGAACTCTAGCAAAACAGCTCTTCAGTGTAATCACACACACCCAACATAAATGCCTTGGCTAGATTAGATTCATGTGAAATTAGTTGCGTTGTGCCTTTCTGCAAAGACTTGTGTGTTGTTGTGGAATCAAATGTTTTCTACGTTCACGTGCAATAGTTGTTTTTTTACTACTGTATAATGTTCCACCAAAAAAATCATGTATGTTATTTTTCAGTTCACCCCCATGTGTACATTGTGGGAGCGACATCCCAAAATGCTAAAGTTTTAATCAGCCCATTTTGTTTAGATCCTCCATGTTTTTTTGTTGTTTTGTTTTGTTATTCAAATTGATTATGTATTAATTGTACAATTATACTTTTATATAATTATGGTTCTACTAGTACTTTTTATAGCTATAGACAATAATGTGTTTATATTTTATTCATTGTTTGGTTTATTATTATTATTATAATTATTATAATTATTATTATTATTAGTATTATTATTATTATTATATTACTATTTTTAAATGAAAGCCAGTTATTACAAGTTAGTGGACCAGAACACCTGTTGTTTATTTATTTGTTTATTTATTTCCACGTTATTTGGTAATTTATTTCTTAATAATAATAATAATTATTATTATTATTATTATTATTATTGTTGTTGTTATTAATAATAATATATAACCAACAAAGCCATAAACAAACAAATAAACATCCTTTCTACTTACGTAATAATTAGCTTCCAGTTAAACACTACTAGTAGAAGCGTAATTATACAATAATAAATATAAATCATAATAATAATAATATTTATGAAGTGCCTACTTCTGTTAGTTCACAAGTTATCAAATTTGTCATTAAAAGGAATGTGTGGCTTTGTTTTTGCCTCCATTGTGGAAATCAACACTTGTGTGTGTGTGTGTGTGTGTGTGTGTGAAAGAGCATGACACGTGTTCTTTGTAAATAATGCTGGGCTGAGGTCCAGAGTGTTTTTAATAAATTAAGTGAATTATGTGTTCCTGTGACCAGACAACAAAGGTTGCAGTGAATCTAAAATGCGAGTGTGTGCAGTAGTTTAAATATCATGAAGTGTGAGGAACACTATTATAGTCTATTTGCGCACTGTAAAGCCATTGACAGGCTGAACCTGACAGTTCCAGTCGAGCCTGTGGCCTGAAGTTTGTATGTGTGAACATAAGAGATGTGTGTGTGTGTATTCTGCGGATAGGGAGATCAAAGGCAGGACTGTATGTGTTAGCTCCTGTTTCTTTGGCTAGGTCTCATCTACACTTTTCTAGGCTAATATTGATTGTGAGCCACTTCTTTGTGATGAAGACCCGTCCTCTAAAAGAAGCACAAATTACCTTCTCCAATGTAGTAATTGGAGATCTTGGTCTTAGCAGCTACAGTGTATTATATCTTGTTATGTATTTATGGATGTCAGCTTCATATCCAGTCATGTGTTTAGTGTCTGGTGTCATTACATAGAATTTGCCAGAAGATAAAGATGTACACATACGACAGATTCTTGATGTGTAAAGTGCTAATTGACTTAATGGTTGTGTACTTTAGAGCGTCTTTGTATTAGCGTGTCTTTAAACTAGAGCAGTGACTTATTGAATGTTACAAAATAGCTATGAGGAGATGTTGTTAGATTTTCTGAAAAAGTATTTTATTTGTGTAAAGTATGTGGGTTTTCCTGAGGGACCTACAGAATACTGAGGCATTGCTGGATTTGACACGTATTCACTGTTAAACATGATCCTCCTGTGATATACTCAGCACTTTAGTGAGACAGATGGTGACAAATTTGTAATATGTCAGAGATGGATCCTCTCTCTTTTTATCTTTGCATGTCCATCTATCTGATCGGTCTCCCCAGCATCAGAGCCAGACAGAAAGCTTTTACTCAAAATTGAACATTATTTTTATTTGAATATATTTAAACTTTATTTTACACAAATCTGTTTTTTAACATTATTACGTTACGTTATACGTAATTTACGTTATTTTCTGGAGAATTAAAATTATTTCACTGCCACATCACATTGCTGTTATGTTAACTCAAATATAATAAATAATAAAATGTAATTTTATTTAAATAAAATAAATGTATATATTAAATTTTAAAGTATTTCTAAATTTTAGTGGCCCTTGTTGCAGTGCATTAGTTTCACCAGTAAAGAGACCGATCTATTTTAATTTAATCTTTAATTTTTTATTTTATTTTATTTTATTTTATTATTTGCATTTTTTTAATTAGAATTTTTACAAGTTGTTTTATTTCTAGTATGCCTAAGATGTTTGCCAATGGTATATTTTTTAAAGATAATTTAAACATTTTTTGTTGCCAGATAACATTTTTAATCGTCTAATTTAACAAGAGTAAATATCTTAAGAGTAAATACCTTAATATGATTTCTAATATGATAAAATTATTTTTTTGTGTGTTTATTTAGTTTGGTTTTAAAGTGTTTTGATCTGGAAATTTCACCACACTGACATTTTTAATTCTTGAAAGCGTAATTTCTGCATCCATCCAGCAAGATTACGTACAACTAATGGCATACAGTAATTGCTCCTTCATTAAAAGCCCCTCCAGAGCACTGTGATTGGCCCAAGCCTTTGTACATTATCTTCTTACAGTACATGTACATACGTACAGACCACCTTGTCTTGCACAAACTTCAGCAAGTTTCCAGAACTACTTGGAGAACTAAATAAGTAAAACTTCGCAAGCCACTTTTTAAATTCGACATTTTGTCCATTCCACATGGGACATTTGGAGGAGTTTCTTTTGTGTACTTCAGGTCTCCCGCAGCATATGTTTTGGCTTGAGATCTGAACTTTTGACTTAAACCATTCCAAAATTCATTCCAAGTCATTCTTCTGTGTATTTGCTTTATATTTTGGTTGTTAAAAGCTCCACTTATGGTTCATCTTCAACCTTTTTCTATCTGGCCCAACGTTCTCCTCAAACACTCTATGGGTTAATGTGAAATTCATACAGTTGTTGAGGTTATAATGGCATGTTTGCACGGCCTTGAAGCCGCAAACCACCCCTAAACCACAACACTCCCACGAGCGTCCTTTAGTCTTTAGTTTTCATCAACCATCTCCACCTTTGACTCATCTGTCCATTTCCAGAGGTCTGCTTCCTCATGTAGGTGTTGGATGACGTTTCTTTTTTAAGAAGATTCTTATTTTCTAATGTTTGATAGGTGCACATTCATACTGACCTTTTCCAGAGCCACCTGGCGATCCCTTGATGGGGATCTTCCCGAAACGTCTTGACTTGAATTAAACTGTATTGCGTATCTGTTCATAACAAGAAGCGCCCACACGCTGAACAGATGGGCAAATACTTCTTCTACTGACAAGTATATCAAAGGCAAATTTAAGATTGAAGTTTTAACTGACATTTTGAAGAATTTCTGAAATCCGCTTTGTTCCAGCGTTCATTACGTTTGCAGCAAATGACACTTTTTCATTCGGGAGACAATGTTAGACAAAGTTAGCTTTAAGAGTTGCCAAGCAACAGCTGATACATTTAGCTGTTTATTCTCTGTCATATAACATCTACCCTCCAATTACTGTAATGACCGGACTTTTCCCCATCTCCTGCTTTCGCTGATGCCTCACAAATTCATCTCCAGCTGGGAAGATTGTAAATGGTGCTTTTGAAAATGCTCAAGGAAGAGTGAGGCATATTCCATTAGCTGAGGCACACCTGTGTGACAGCGCAGAGCCCGAGAACATGAGTAAATGCCTTTGAGATCTCATTCACCTGTGATAGACGGAGAGATTTCATCAGGTTTTGATACTTTCCAACGGAGGCTGTCATTAACCGTGTTGGGAAAAGCTCACATAATAAATGTGATGAGTGGAGATCATGTGACAGTCAGTGTGTAAATGCTATCACTCATCCCCTCCGGTCTTTCGTTCTCTCACTCCCTTGCTGTCTTTTATTCTCTTTACTTTCTTTCCTTGTTCGCTCTGATGATTTCTGGTAATGGAGATATTCGTCTTGCAGGGGCAATAATGTTTATTACTGGGCCATTATTGTACTGTGCTGCACTCGCAAAGATACTGAGACACATAACTGTTTTTAAGTTTGTTTTAAATGTAGAAATAAATCTGAAATGAATTAGGCATGATAAGCAATTCAAAAAACACAACATTCTTTACAACACCACTTTTTTGTAACAATTTGAATACATTCAAAGGAATGTTTGGTAACACTTTATGTACAGCCTTTATGTATAATGCATTACAAAAGTTATTGTAATGCATTAATTATGCTTTGTAATTCACCGTATAATGCATTGCATAATCTTATGAATAACTGTAACAACAGTTTATATATAATGTAGATGTAATGTATTACAGTGGACATTATGAATAATTAAGTGTTTCTGACTATTTGTGTTCAGAACTAGCTAAATCAACTTAATCAACAGCATTTATGACCTAATTTTATTAATTTATTCTATATATTATTGCTGTCAAATGATTAATCGCTATTAATCGCATCCTATTTAAAGTTTTTCTTTACATAATCTATTTGTGTGTACTATATTTATCAAGTATATATAAATACAAGCACATGCATGCATATATTTAATTAAAATATGTTATGTTTTTATATTAAATGTATTTAGATATAATATAAAATATAAGAAAATTAATATATAAATGCATTTACATGTAAATACTTTCACAATATATACTGTACGTGTGTGTTTTATTATAAACATGATAAATAAACACAGCATAAATACATATATTATATAAAAAACATATTTTATTTATTTACTTTCTTATTTATTTATTTTTATTCTAAGTTTTTAGATTTAATTTCAGTTATCATTTATTTTATTTCAAGAATGAAAATGTTTTATTTTTCTTTTGTTTTGTTAGAAATAAACTGGTAAATAATCATAACAGTCTTTGTTTTAATTTTATACGTTTTTTATTATTATTTGCATTGCAATTTTGCAACTTTAAATGCATCTATTGCCAGCATATTATTGTATTTTTAAATTCAATTTGTTTCAGAATGTTTTTATTAATCGCTAGTTTTGAAAAAAAAAATTCTCTAGTGGTCTCAGACTGTTGGATCACATTATATATATATCACAGAATCATGTTTTGTGCCCTGCAGCACTGTTGAAATGGGAGTGATGTGACATTTTAATATGTATCTGTGATAATACATGTTTGTCATGTATTTGTGTTGGTATCTTTTGGGAGGCAATCTTACAAATCTGATTCTGTCCATATAGGCTACAAAACCCACGGCGCAATAAATCAGCGTGAATGGTGTTGATTTGAGCGCCTTAGGGCGAAGCATAACTAAAGGTCAAGTCAAAAGCAGCATAATCAGAGTGATGTCTGTAAAACTCTTTTTAAAATTATATTTACAAAATAAGATCAGACATTTTCGTTTTATTCCTGATGCATTTGCTGTAATGTGACTTGTCAGTGTAACACAGAAATAATAGAAATGCTTTGTCTGTTTAAAAAAAGCAGAATCTATTAATGCTGGGATTTGTATCAGCGCGAGCCAGGCAGGCCTGCCTCTGTCTGGTGTGGTGCAGAGCTGTGTTGTGGATGTTGGCACATCAGTGAGCTTGTTGTTTGCTCTGCAGTATGTCTGGACTGACAGCAGCAGAGAGCAAGAGAAGGAGTGAGGTGCAGGCTTTGGTCTCTCCCAGCTTCCCCCGTGCCGCTCCAGCTTGCTTTCGATTTATTTATGATTTGATAAAACTCAAGTTGCCGTTAATGGAATTTAATCAGGAGAATTTCCATACAGCTGAGCTGTGAAAGTTTTTATTGCATTCATTAGGGATGTTTGTGTATGTGTGCGCATGTCTGTTCCAGTCCTCATGTTTATATGCAGGGAGGTGTGGCGCCTGGTTAAATATAGATTTATGGAAGTAGTTAAAAATAATTTACTGAACTTGTGAAAAATCAAGTTTACAACACTGAGAACGTCCTCCATCCAGAATTACTAATGCGATCAGTAGCAGTTGCTTCAGAGGCCTTTTCTGCTTATTCCTCTTATAGCTTTTTTCTCATGTTTGATAGTGTAGTTGTTTGAGTTTAATATGCAGAAACATCTATATATAAACCATTCAGAGGCTAATTTCCCCTGAAAGTTCCAACACGCTGCTGTGCTTTTTCAAAACATTGCTGTTTGTTTTAGCACCCTGGCCTGGCTCAACCAATAGAGTTTTTCAGCCACTTTATAATCATAAAGTTATATTTATAATAGTCACTTTTTCAGTGTATTTACAAAACAAGTTTAAATCATGCAGATTGATGCTTCAGCCAAAGCGTACACCATTTACTAAAAACCTTGTTACTTACAATAGATCTGCCTTGAAAGGTTTATAAGTTATTGTTTGAAATCAATTCCACTACAGGGGAAAGGAATATCATTTTTGCTTCTGGAATCTAACTGTTGCACTCTGAAATCTGGTTGAGTAAATGTAATTAGGTTTATTCAGACACTTGACGCTAAAGCAGTAACTGAGGAACTAGGCGATAGTTCAACATAAAATAGTGAGTAAATAGCAAACACAGTCTCTGCTGGCGATTTCATGATCACAGTCTTCAAACTTGCCTCTTTAACACAGGTAAGTAGTTAAGGTAAGGATACAAGGTAGGTATCTTGCGGCAGGCTGGATCCATGGATCAAAGGTGCTTGCTTAGGCAGGTAGACACAACATACAGCATGGTGTTACTTTGAGCTCAGCCGGGGAATGACTGGTGACTGTGGCTTATAAAGCGCTCAGGTAAGAGAAGACAGGTGGCCCTCATTTGTGAGCTGGTGATTAAGAGAGAGAGAGTGACTTTGACATCACCTCGCCCTCCCAAAAGGTGCGTCCTCGCACCTAAAACCATCCCGGGGGAGTGGGCGCCCTGGGGCACGGGGCAGAGTTACTGGTTGCCTCCAGGGCGGATCAGGAGCCTTGGGAGACCATAGCGGGTCAGGACGCTCGGGAGGCCATGAAGGATCTGGAGCTGCCTGCGGCTGTGGTGACTCGAGGCCCGCCTGCGGCTGCTCCAGGACACTATAACCCCCCACAACACTAACTTCCCTCTTCTCTGGGCTGTGGCTATTGCAGCGTGAACTCAAGAGCTGGAATCAGCTCTTCTGGCTGAGACTCTAGAACTGGGATCGGGATCGGCACTCCTGGCCGTGACTCTGGAACTGGACTCCGAAATGGCCATCATGGTCGTAACTCTGGAACTGGAATAGGAATCGGCACTCCAGAACGAGATTCTGGAACTGTGACTGGGATCGGCACTCATGGCCATAATCTAGGGGCTGGAACCGGGATCCGCACTCCTGGCCGAGACTCTGGAACTGTGATCGAGATCAGCGCCCACAGACAGAGATGGCGTGACAACTAGTTCCTGGTGAACACATAGTGGAGAACTGTGATCTACATTCCTGCGTCTTCACCACCAGCTTCAACAGCCTGTTGATGGCATCTCAATTATTGCCATCTCTTATTGCTTTTTAATACAGCTTGTTCTTGGTTATCGTACTTATTCTAAGCACTTTGCAGAATTGCTCGGGTGCATTTCCCAAACAACAATGTAACTCGCTGATTAACCACCATAGTACTATGCATTGTTTTGGAACCGAACTAGCTAGTCATATCTTTTTCCGGAACACGATCGCATCTCCGCTGTTTCAACCACATTTGTTGAACCACATCAGGCCATTGTTAATAACTTCACACGCATGTGGTTGGGAATAACTTATGGTAATGATCCTATTAAATAATTGCTGTATTGAACATGGCACCTATTGACTAGTTTACAAATTTTTGTTCAGTGTCATGCTTTATTTGATCTTTGATTTATCGCAGGTTCCCTCTTATGTCATTCTCTAGGTTTCCCTTAGCATTTATGCACATGCACACTTTTCAAAAAAGTGTTTAGAATTGATGCGCAAAAATACACAAATACATGTATGTATGGAAAGGGCACAGATTATTTTTTTAAATCTAGATTAAAATGGCTCATTTGAATTCTGCCAAAGGCATTCAAAATATGTGTGCTACCTAAATAATGACTAAAA
>JAUCMT010000028.1:9915024-9926133 GCA_032357475.1 Enteromius thamalakanensis
GATGATTTGCATCCGCCATGTCTTCAGCCAGAAAGAGCGGGAAGCAGATGATGTCATGCGATAGGAAGCACTTGGAACGTTGTCTACTAGCATATAAGTGGAAAAAGTTGCATTAGTACCTTTGAGATTTTTAATTGTGAGTCGAAAATGACAGTGATAAACTTTGGCAACAATTGTTGCCAGTGGGGCAAAACGGGTTAATATCATCTCTAAAACCCTGACAGGTTGATAAAGACTTTGAGGGGACTTCAAGGCTTCCTTAAGAGATCTTTGTATAATAAACACATATTGATAGTGCAATAACCATCTACAGTACTTGCCAAACAAGTATAACTGGAGATAAAATATTGGTTTGAGTTGAAATGGTGTGATGACGCAAAAATAAAGAGAGAGCAATGAATGCTACAAGAAATATGAACCAATACAATGCATGGTCAACAAAAATTAGCAAATCAAACAGATTTTTTTACTTTTTTATTAGGGGTGTAACGATTTGCATATAAATTCATTCAAATCATCCAAGTGATCATCCTTATCCCCTTGTTAATGGAGACTTAAGTGAGCAGAGCAAGTCTGTGCCACCATTTAGTCATTTAAAATGCAAAGGGAGCAATGTAATTTCCTCATTATCTTTAGCTGGGATGTTCCAATGACAACAACACAGAATGATGTGCATCAGTAGGTTCGTTAAAAAAAAAAGTTACATTATAGATATGAAAATAAAAGTTTTACACATATTAGTTTTATATACACAAGTTTATTTTAGAAACATTTTAAAATATAAAATGCAAATGTTTATTTGCAACAGCTAACAACAATAAAAATACATTTATGACATTAAAACAGCGACATATGCTGACACACCTCATGCTGTGTTTGCCAAAAGTGCATCAAATGACTAAATAATGACACACAAATGCTTTGCTCACTCAATTCTCAACAAGGGGATGGTTACTTTGATTTTGTATTGACCCCTAATATATATATATATATTTATAGTGTATGTAAGTATATACGTATAATAAATATATGTCTAATTCTTTAAATGAATTACTCACTCATGCACTGCATTCCATCTATTTTGAATCCATGTGATAATATAATATAATATAATACTGTGCAAGGAAAAAGATTAAATTAAATAAAAGTAAATGAAAGTTGAAGTTTACTAGTATACTACATTTCTAGTGTTTTATACTCCACTTCAGTAGACAGCTGACTTCTGACACCTAAAATTACCAGTATGATGGTGTGAAAGTCTTGTGGCCTTTGTAAGCCTGCAAGACTGAAAGTGTGGATTTTTGCTATTTGTGGACTTAGAGTCATGATATACTGGCATTATATTAAATTCACCACACCAGATAATTACTAAATATCTTTTTTGAGGTCTTCAGAAGAAAAACGTAAGCCAGTCACCTACACCCTTTAAAATTCTTTAAAACACACTAATGCATATTTTTGTGTGGGTATAAATGATCTGTGAATGAATGTAACTGAATATGCTGATTAGATTTTAGGAACTAGAAAAGCTGAGTGGAAATCCTCAGAGGAACTTGCTGATTCATCATTGGAAACTAACTCTTCCTTCCCCACCCTTTCCAGTGGATTTACAATCCCACTAGCAGCTCCTCACACTGAGAGAGCTTCTTCTGCAGTCTATTGTTTTAGGCTGTCTCTACCCTACAGCCAACCAACACAGGCACTGCATGAATCCCAAACTGCACACAACAAAAGTGTTGCGCACTGTGAAACGTTTCAAAAGGTTAATTCATCCCATTTTCTGAGCTGCCGACAGAGGGATTTAAAGCTGTTTCAGAGAGTGTGTGGGTACCTTCTTCCTCCAGGCATTCTCACTTTCCTGCAGCTGAACGTAACGCTCAGCCAGCTGTGTTTGGACCACATTTGTGAGTTTACTCTTCTTCAGCTTGCCCCGCCAGTCATCTTCACCACTATTAAACTCTGACAGCCTGCCAAACAAAGTGGCTAAGTATTATTGACACACTGCAGATACAGAGATTGAACTTTCCATTTAAGCAGCTTCTGTGACTGTGTCAGTGTTACAGTATAACAAACAACCAATTATTGGACTTCTGTGAGTTTTGAAAGCATTCAAAGCAGTGTAATTTTAAGAAAATTAAGGTTAAAAGCAGAACCAGTGTCAGAAGTGTGGTTTAGAAGTTGGTACAAATGCAGAGAATGTGGGTTCAAATACAGTACTGATCATCTGTTTATTGTATATATATTTATATATACAGGGAGGTCAATAAGTATTTGATCACCCTGTGATTTTTCAAGTTCTCTTACTTAGAAATCATGGAGGGGTCCACAATGTTCAACATAGGTGCATTTCCACTGTGAGAGACAGAATCAAACAAGAAAAATCTAGAAATCGTATGATATTTTTACCAGTTTATTTGGGAATTACTGTGTCAAATAAGTACAGTATTTGATCGCTTAAGTCAAAAAAATTTTAATATTTGGTACAGAAGCCTTTTGTTAACAGTTACAAAAGGTCAATATTGGAAGACCCAGCCACGACCCATCTTTAATGCTCTGACTGAGGGAAGGAGGTTTTTGTCTAATATGTCACAATACACAGCCCCATTCATCCTCTCCTTTATATAGTGCAGTCGTCCTCTTTACTGTGCAGAAAAACACCCCCAGAGCATGATTCTTCCAGCCCCATACTACACTGTAGGTATGGTATTATTGGTATGATACTCATCATTCTTCTTCCTCAAACACGGCGAATGGAGTTAAGACCATCATCTGACCACAGGACTTTCTCCCGTAACTCCTCTGGAGATGGTCCCCGGCAAACTTCAGACAGGCCTGGACATGGGCTGACTTAAGCAGAGGAACCTTCCGTACGAGGCAAGATTTTAAACCATGACGTCTTAGTGTATTACTGATAGTAACCTTAGAAACTCCCAGCTCTTTTCACGGCATTCACCAGCTCCTCCTGTGCAGTTCTGGGCTGATTCTTCACCATTCTTAGCATTACTGATACCCTACGAGGAGAGATCGTCCCAGTTCGAGGGACATTGACAGCCACCATCAGCCGGATTTTTCTTTTTAGATTCTGTCTCTCAGTGGAAATGCACCTATGCTGAAAATTGTAGACCTCCCGGATGATTTCTAAGTAAGAGATCTTGCAAAATCACAGGGTGATCAAATACTTGACCTCACTGTATGTACACTGATTTCTGAACTTATTTGTATAGATGGATTACCTTGGTTATCAACATCTGGTGAAAATACTTATTTTACCCGCTGTATACGTATATACTTTTTTCTTCACTGGCACACAGTTAAGCTGCAAGCTGACACTTTCTTCGAAAGCAACTTAAATTAATTCTGAGGGAATTAATGAACTCAAATAAATAATAAATAGCTACCACAGCTGTCAAACAAAATCATTAACATAAAAAAAATACTAAGATCATACCTCTCTTTAAGGGAGGAGCTCATGCTCTCATCCAGGCTGCTATCTAGTTCTTCCTCTTCTACAGTTGAGTTGGAGTTGGAGGGGATTTTGTCCACAGATTCTGGGGAAGTAGTACGAGGAGTCTCACTTGAGCTGCTTTCCTCTCTCTGAATTCTCCTTATCTCTCGATCCTCATCATCATCTTTAACCTCTTCGTCCTTGCCCTTCTTTCCATCAACAACAGTAAGATCCGTGCAGATTTTGAGAGGAGTTGTGATCTGCTCCAACTCAGTGGGTTCTGTGTCCAAACTAGTTGAGTGGCTCTTTTTCAGGATTCCTTTTATGCTGCGCTGACCTGAGTCCTGTCTCTGCAGAACCGGTGTGGTGGCTTTCGGCTCCTCTGTGCCCACAGAACACTGCCTCTTTCTCACATTCTGTGTAATCTAGAATACACAATGCACACAAAAAAAAAAAACATTTAGAATGAGTTTTTATTTATTAGATGCTTTGTTTCATAAAGACTGATTCAATTTAAAGATGCATGACATGTGAAATGAGCTTTAAAACAGAAATGTTTTAAATTAAACCCCATTTAAAATAGGGGTGGGCATAGATTATTTTTTAATCTAGATTAATTTTGAAATTAATCCAGATTAATCTAGATTAAAATGGCTCATTTGAATTCTGCCAAAGGCATTCAAAATATGTGTGCTACCTAAATAATGACTAAAAGTAAAGCCCTATTCGGACAGGACTAGTTCCAAAACACTCCCTCTGACCTCTGTCATAAACACGGAGGTGTTAGTCCCGTCTGAAATGGTACATGAAAATCCCAGACAACGAGTGATAAGAATCGAAGTTAACACGTAGTTTAGAAAACTAGGCACCTCTGAATAGGACTACAGTCAGCCGATTCGGATGTTATCATGCGATTTGAATGGGCCGTTATTAGTCGTTATCAGCCCATTCAAATGGGTCAGTAGGGGCCTGCTGCACCTACTGGTAAAACGTAAAATTTAATTAATTATTCTAGCGATTAGATTGTGTTTACTTAACGTCTACACCTACACCTACCCCAACCCTAACACCTACCCTTTTTTTGATGTAAAGATATGTTTGAAAAAAAAATGTTCGATTGATGTGCGCATGCCCAGTAGATCTATGGATGATAACAGCCTTCAAAGCCTACTAGTAGTAGCCCCTACTGACCCATATGATTGGGCTGATAATGACTGATAACGACCCATTGAATCGAGTGATAACATCTGAAGCGGGTGCTACAGTGCAATTCAGCTAGGTAAACATCCGCACTAAAATTTCAAGGTGAAAGTCATCATAGATTGCGTAGTATAGCCCCAGCTCGCAACACAACTTTGTGAATAGATTAACAGCAATATTTTTTTTAGCAAGCGGTGTCTCATGTTTTAAACCAGCGCATTAACGCCGATAATGTCCCACCATTAATTAAAACACATTTGATATTTAGATAGAATGGAAGATAAAGAGAGTAATGCATGTTAGCTTCCTTCTTATGTCCAAGTCTAAAGCTGTAGTTCCGACCACTTACTGTACGTTTGTGACGTTGACTGCGAACATTCATTTGAACTCAGAATCAATGAGCTATGCTGGTAACAACAGAACTTGTGACCATAGTTGGTTAACAACGCTTTAGGGAAACACTTCCCAGAGCAATTCATCTTAAGAGGAGGAGGTGGATCAAGTGCCTTCCGCTGTCAGGTATGATTTATGTAAAATCCTGTTTAATATGAACGCAGTGCTCTGGAGGAGTCAGTCACATGCTGTCCTTAGACCCTCACTGTGGAGAGACGTGCACTGAGTGGGACTTAATATTGGGCCTAATGTGAACTCTGCCATTATGGCCATGTGTTTTATTACTGAGGGCCTGCAGCTCACCAGGTGGCTTTTAGCTTTGAAAAAAGCAGCCACTTTACCTGAACGATGCAAAATTATGGAGTGGCTTTGACTAGTAACCGTAATGTGATGTGATAATGAAAGACAAGAGGAATGCAAAACACACACTCACACAGACAAATTGATAACCATCTGCTTTAGGATGTTAATGTGATGTGACAAGTCCAACACAATCTAATGACAGTTTTTTTAAGTACTGTATTTTACATTTTGGTGAATTGGTGGTTGATTTGCATGAATTTGTATGATCTCGTGTACATTTTCCTGTGATAAAATAATTGGCCCAGTGAGGGTAAATTTTTATGTGTGTGATTAGGGATTGACCTACTATAATTATGTTTCTGTGTTATCATATTATTGTGTTTATGTGATCTACATTCATAGAAACCATAGAACGTTGATATAAATCATAGAAAATGCAAACCTCTATATATATTCCCCCCATCTTAAGTTGGTTAATCTGCACTAGTCTTCTGATCTTTTAGCCTGCTCTAGTTTGTTGATTAGAGAGGAGCTTTGGAACATGTCAGGCTGGATGCTCAGTATAAACCAGATAAAACCAGAAAACCACCATTGATTTTATTGATTGATTGATTGATTGATTGATCTTGTGATGGATTGATTGATTGATTTTCTGCAGAATTTCCAAACTGAAAAACCATCTTAAATTGGTCTACAATAGTCTTCTGGTCTCCTAGCCTGGTCTAGTTTGTTAATTAGAATCTTGATCTTTGGAACACATCAGGGTGGAAGACTAATTAGCTAAGCTAGCTATATGAGATATACCCCCTTAGGCTGGTTTAAGATGTATTTTTCAGCAGGGTTTTTCACGCTAGGCGTGTTTCTGAGCTCCATTATGTCTTCAGTCTCTGTCTTATGTGGATCTTAAGCATTAATATAGTGAGATAGATGCTCTACTGTGGCTCTCTGGTGAGTTAACAATTACCATGAAAATGATGGATTGATTTACATGGCAAGTGAAACATATGGAGCTGCGCATAGTGAAGACAAGAGGTCAATTCATTCTCACTCTTACCTGTCTATAACACACGGATGAGATCGCTGCAGTCGAACTAGACTTATGGATTTTAAGACCATTTGCATGCTGGAGGAAGAGCATGAGGTGTAATTTACAGTGAAGAATGAGTGCGTGATCATCACTTTCTCGCTAACAAACGAGGTTGTTCCTGTGTGCACCGGCAGCACTTAAACCCTGTCAGCATTTGATTTCCCTCTGGCTAGCGTGCCTATGCTATAGCTATTGTTGTTCTTACACCCATAAACTTCCTGTTTAGGCCTTCAGCGTTCATCTGTTTGTACCGCTAGCCAACAATATGTCCGGCAGAATGGGGAATTGCGCATCTCGAAAGCTTGGATGGAAATTTATGGGGCAATTTGCCGGTTAGGTTGCTAAGGCACAAAGGAGAGGAGTTGATGGAGTTCTGTCGGTGGGGAGTTGATGGGCCCAGCTGTTCTTCCCAAGCCCTGTCTGCACATGCTGAGGAACCAGGGTTTAAAGTGGCAGGCCTGAAGGCTGAGGATGATGCCCTGGTGTAGAATCAATGGGCTGTAGCAGAGGAAAATTCCCCAGAGATTGATTAATAAGTTGTCTGACAATCATTTGCTTGAGAAGTATTATACTTACATAAATATAGAAAATATATTGCACTTGACTATTCAAGGTCAGTATGTTGTTTCACATTATTGATTGATTTATTTAAATATTTTATATTATTTTACTAAGCAGTTACAGATTACGTTAGTCAAAATTGACAGTAAATCATTGTTATTTTTGTTAATTATATATATATATATATATATATATATATATATACACACAGTATGTGTACATCTATATCGTTTTTTTTTTTTTTTATTAATTTTGTTTCGTGTTTTCAGTAGATTGCAAAAAGAAAGGCTGAGAGACATTTTATAACAAATACATAAATAAAAATTTCTAAATTTTACTATATTCTTTTATATTAATTTTAAATATTATTATTATTATTATATATGCACTACACTATGAAATGTTTTATTACATTTTTTAACTGTCTTTATTACTTTCTTTTTAAGTTTTTTATTTATTTAATAAACTCTTTTATTCTTTTTAATTGAAGACTCCTGGGACCCGTTGTCCTTGCGTCTAACCTACACTGCTTTTAGACAACACACTGACTGGCTTTGTGCTTAAAAAATTCACATATCATTCCCCCAGAAGACCTACTGTAGTCGTCTGTCTTTCCATCTGATGTCCTCAAACCTCACGTCTCACCTTCCTTGTGAAACCACGGTTCCAGCCTGAAAGTCTGAAATATGAACTCTAACCTCAACACCAGCCCTCTGGCAACTGTGTGTCTGCACAGCGCAGGTATCTTCAGTCTGAGCCATCTGCAGACAAGAGAAACCAACCTCTGAAGAGTGGCGAAGTTTGGCTGTTTGCAAGCCCTTTATTCTATCCTGCAGGAAGAGAACTATAACCCTGCATAATCGCCATGCACTAGCCATGAACTCTAGCTGAGCTCCAAACGTAAGCCGGCATTCAGCAAAGCGGAGACACAACAGCGCAGTTAGGCGGGATCAGTTCTGCTCTGCTTTCTGTCTCTTTCATGCATTGAGCTAGACCAGCCATGTAGAAATCTGCGCTGTGTTTTTGGCCGAACGCACAAAAATAGCATCACTTGAATTTACATTTTAAGTCTCGGGGCCAATTCAGTTGCGCCACTTTTGTGTAAGGTATTTCAGCACTGAAATATAAATCAGAGATGAGTGGCGTGAGGCCGGTAGAGTTTCAGTCAGACATTTTTAAAGCCCATTTAAATGCTTTACATTCTCATAGACAGACCTTCTTTGTTTTATTCACATTTTCTGACTCCTTAAACACCTAATTTACATTCCAATTATGTTCCTCTGCTTTTTTCCCTCTGGTACCAAGCAACAAAGTCCCTCCTAATCACATGTTTTCACCTTTGTGCCCTCTGAATAAATTTTCATTCTTTTATTAAATGAAGGAAGTGTTTTGGTCCGAGTCGCACCTGTTGGATCTGATGTGGAATGACTGACGTGTGCCTGGGCTGTTTCTCATGTGCCTTCTTGGCACAGTTGGAGCTGAAAACCCTCATTTAAATTCAGTACAATCAGTTTTCATGAGCTTCAGCGGTGTTAAACCCAAGGCTACATTCTGACAACTTACCAATTTTAAAAACATGCTTACAGTAAAAACGCTTAAGAACTCTTGATACTTATGAGAAGGGTCTAAATTATGTGGATTTAAAACCGGGTTGTGCTTTCAGTCAACATAAAAGTACATATGTTTAATTTCTTTCACCCCAAAAACTATAAGTTACCAAATACTGGTATTAACCAACCTTGGACACCTTTTTCTGGATAAATTGACATTGACTATGTGCTATTCACTCTTTTTAGAATATTTCAGTGCTTTGGATTTTTTTATTTAAATAACTTGAACGTTATTTGCTATAATGTTGCTATTTGCTTGAAATATGAGCATAATATTTAATAAACAAATGAAGTTGCTAAACCAATTTCGGGAGGAGGGTGCACAAAAATTAAACACAGCTGGCCCGCGTTATCAATCAGAACAGTTAACATATTGTTAGCCAATCCAATCTTAATCTTACCACTATAAATAGACCCTCACTAGGGTTCTCGCTACTAGGGCTCGAGGTCTGCCAAACTCCCGACTCTTGAACTTGTGAAAGTGTGTATGGATACTAGAGATGCACTACATTTTCAGAATTGTTTTGTTTGATGGAGTTATATTAGAATTTATCAGTTGATCTTAGTCCTATATGACTTAAAATCAGGCTATTAATACTGTGATGCATTCCAGATATCTAAGAGACTTGGTTATTGATTTCTATATTTATCTCAGAAATGTTGTGCTTGTGCACTGCTAAGCTTTGATGAGCAATCATTAAAAGTTCAGCATCACCTGCTTGAATTTCATGTAAAATCTCTGGCTGTGCTGCTAAGACATTTACAAAGCAGCAAAAACAAGATAAAGAATGGTTCGTGCTGTAGAAAATCTCCTTAAATTTAAAGTAAAACAGCACTGGAGGAGTTATGGTGGAGAGGGATTGCAATCTATCACGCTCCTCTACATTCCCTGAAGTGGGTGGCAGTTCTCTGAAGTGGTGGCAGGGTCTCCGAGGAGCAGGAGCTTTAACCCGTTCCTGTTCTTTCACTACCTTTAGCTACGCTGTTATGAGGAAAGTGAGCAATGATGTAAGGGCCTGCATGTTATGACAGCATAGTTACTGTATATAGAGTTGAGCTTCGATTTTCCCAGATGTAAATTGACGGTCTCTACAGACAGAGCACAAGTTAGTCTTTATTCATAGCCACTGCTCATGAGCTGATTTAATGGCACTGTGCTTTGCTGCAGCTGTAAATAAAGATTTCTCACCGTTGTGAACAGTGAGCAAAAAAAGAGGTGAAACCCATTTTCGGTGGCGGATGATATAACTCTTATTTGTGAAATCTGAAAGCTGACTATTCTAAAATAAAAAAATAAAAAAATAGAAAAACAATAAATAAGGCACACAAAATGTGCTACATTTTTAATATATTTTTTGCATAGCCTACACTATTGTTCAGAAGTTAGAAATCTGTAAGATTTTTCTAATACTTTTATTAATGAAGGACACTTTAAATTAATTAAATATGACAAAGAAAAATAAATGATTTCCATTCAAATAAATGCAGTTTTGTTAACTGTGTTAAAATCCTTATAATATGAAGCAGAGGTTGACCCTGTACACCTGAGCTCATTACTGCTGATGATTTAACTGCAGTTCTCGTGTAATAACTATGTATGACCAAGCTTTGTAATGATTTCCATATAAACAAATTAAATTGAAATAACTTTAAGTCTAAATGCTGCTATTACTGTTGCTATTAAATATATTGAAATGTATAGTGTTTCAGTAGCCTTTCGTCTTACCTTTTACTGTTTTGGTTCGGAGCTCCTGCGGTGACTTTAAAACCCTTGAACGTTTCACCCCTGTTAGACCCCTGCGTGTGAGGATTGGGACTCATTTTGGGATTACCAGGAAAGAAACAACCAAGAACACAAAACTCAGCATGTTTAATCTCCGCGCTCATTTCCTGCATAGTATTGCTGCTTAATTAGTATGCGGCGTCGACGGCTTACACAACTCCAGCAACAATACCTGTGAAATTCAATTTCCCTGCAGCTGGGTTTCTGGCTCATTTTCGCATCCTGTCATTCTGGCTAGCGCAATCTTCACTCTCATTGCTTTGTTGGGGGAATTTATTGTAATTGCCATATCATATTGAAGTTAACACAGTTTTCTCCAATGTTCATTTGTACAGACAGCCGTCATCTGCAGAGTGAATGTAGGTACTTCGGAGATAGGATGCTACTCCACGGTACTAGCATGAGTCTGTTAGCTGCTGCTAGAAAAAGCCAACTACGTTTTCTGCACTTTCTGTGAACTTTCTGTGTTGAATTGAGATATTCAAAGGCAGCAGTGTTTTCTTTTGTTTATTAGTTGAAACGAACACTAATGAATCTCTACAATTTAGCTAGAAATTCCCAGTAAATAATGCAGAGTGCTCTTATTTATTTATTAAAAGGAAAGTATTTCTGCTACAGTATTTCATTACAGTGTAGTAAATGTTTTAACAGGGATCTATCTATCTATCTATCTATCTATCTATCTATCTATCTATCTATCTATCTATCTATCTATCTATCTATCTAT
>JAUCMT010000028.1:9929329-9956461 GCA_032357475.1 Enteromius thamalakanensis
TGGCTGATTCTACATACTGTTCAGAGCCGTCACGCTGAGGGCGTTCCCAAAGCGTCTCGTCGACGCAGCGTCTCGTTCCTTCAAGGAACAGGGTTATATACATAACCTGAGACGTTTTCAGTCCTTGTGTTCAGCGTTGACGATAGGGGTGTGAACCTAGACTGGTCTCATGGTTCGGTTTGATTACGATTAGCATGTTATTGATTCGGTTCAATTTAATTGCATCGTAATCTTGTTGCATAACGATGCACTACATACTCAATCTTCTGTTTTAATTCACATGTATATAATTTTGTTAATAAACACAAACAGTCAGATATATGAACTGAAACTTTAATTTTACCTTCTTAATGAAAACACACTTGTTGAACAAATGTGTAATGAAATTATAATTTATAAACCAAAATAACATTTAGAGGAGCAATGGGAGACAATGTCGGATTGATCTCTTCTGATATCAGTTATCAGCTTGTGATTTCTCAGGCCAAGACATTGCTGTTTGACTTTCGGACAGGGGCTCGCTGTGGTGCTGCGATGGAAGAATGTTAATATTCGGCGGATTTTGGCCAAAAGCTGGGAGATCGCGGCCACTAAGTGTGCACTGCAATGCCAGATTCACTGTATGCGTGAAGCATTTATGGCATCTTTATTTCAAACGACCCGACCGACCGAGACCCGAATAGCGTTAAAAATATTTTTGGATGACTCGTAACCAGAGAATGTGAGCGGAGCGGAGAGAGGAGTGGAGCGGCATGATTTTGCCAGGAGCTTAGAGGGGATTTTTTTAAAGTCGGAGCGTCGCGATTTTCTCTCGCTCCGAGAGCGCTCCAATACCGCTTCTGCCCGTAATGCAACTGCATTAGATTCATGTTGTGTAATGCACAACTGACAGATGGATTTTCTGAAATACTACCTTAAAGAAGGTTAATAAAAAATACAAATGTATCTTCAATGACGACAAAGGAGAACGCGAGTGCGGGGAGGTGATTACAAGTTAAGAAAAGGCAATAATAGCCTACATGCATTTTTTTTCGTTAGGCCACTTTTTTAACTTATTTTAGTGTAGTTATTTTATTTTCTTTTATGTCATGTTTTTCTTCGGGATATTTATTTAATCCAGCCACATCCAGCATTTGTATTTTATTTTGTTCAAAAGTGAGTTAAACGATGTCCAATATATATTTGGCTTGGGCTCATATACTGTTCTACTATAGCTTTCTTCGAGTATTGTGTATTTGTTTTTCACTGAATGCACAGAGGTTCGATATAAAAATAAATAAATAACGAAAAATTACAGTGGAGTGTTAATTAGAGAATTGATTTTCATGCAGCGAACATGGAGTGAGGATTAAGTAAGGAGGGAGCGCGGAGGGAGCGAGGAGCGGGAAATGGTAAACCCGGAGCGGAGCTGGAGCGGAGTGATCATAAAATGCTCTGAGCGCTTGCCGCTCCACTCCGCTCACATACTCTGGTACCAAGTAGTGCTATAGGACTAAAATTCACCCAGGTTTGAATAGTAACAGGGACCCTGTTCTATCTCTCTCTATCCATTAAGGGAAACATCGTATTGTATTGTAAGTCAGTGTGACAGTAAGCTCCTATCTGTGGTTTCAGGCCTGGACTCATGCTGGAATCCTTCTGAAGCACAAGCACAGTTTCCTGGTGGGATGTGCATCTATTTCTGATGTTGTTGCACAGGTATGAGTGGGTTTCATCAAATCAGCATTTCATAACTTGATTCATGATCTCTTCTAACACTCTTTTCTCTGTATTGGTATTTATGTATGATTATGTATGAAGGATAATTGAAGGCAAACATAGTGAGTTATGTGTCTGTGCTTATCATAGTCGCAGTGTAATTTGTTTTTTTTTATTAATGATGTATTTGGGCTTGAATTAATAATAGAGTATGTATGTGCCACAAGAACGGCTATATTTATCACTGTCATTGTAATCAGGTTACACGGTTGTGCCTCTCTCTCTCCCTCTCTCTCTCCCTCTCTCTCTCTTTCTAGATTGTGTTTGTCTCTGTTTTGCTCCACAGTCACCTGGAGTGTGTGGAGCCCTTGTTGATCCCAATCCTCTCTCTGTATATGGGTGCCTTGGTACGCTTCACTATTGTTGGTTTGGGTTACTACAGGAACATTCATGACAGCATCCCAGAATCCAGTGGGCCAGAGGTTGGGGTATGTCAAATGACTCTCTTTAGACAAGTTCAACTAAGTGGTATTTTACCATGCAACTGACCTGCTCAGTTTATTATTATTACAGCTACACTTGTCAGTTTATTGGTAATAATATATCCTTATTCTGCCACATCAAACCTGTGAGAATGCTAAAGCTGTGCTGTAAACTGACACTCGTTCTGTGTAATAGGGTGATGCCACTATTAAAAAGATGCTAAGCTTTTGGTGGCCATTGGCTCTCATCCTGGCAACGCAGAGGATTAGCAGACCTATCGTCAACCTGTTTGTGTCACGGGATCTGAAAGGAAGCGCAGCTGCCACAGAGGTTAGTGTGTCCCATGCCAAGAATACACATCCCTTTACAGTATCAAATATAGTCGCTTTCCAGTGATTTATGCATCCAGTGAATAAATTATTATCATTTTTTTTTTCGCAAACATGTTTTATGTAGTTTAAAAGAAATGCTAAAATGATATAAAAACCGTATAAAGATGGAAATCCATATTCTAAAATGTACATGAAAACAAAAATAAAACATAATTCAAAATAATAATAATAAATACTATTATAGTGTATTATAATAAGAAAATGCTGAATAAAACTCATTTCGTTTAATCTTTACCATTGGCTAAGGTTGATTGTTGTACTTTTCCCACCTCAAATATAGTAAACTAGCTTTATACAGTAACTATAATGACGAAACAAGCTTTATTGTGAGTTTAGTTGGTTGGTGCCTCGATGTCAGAAATATTTTCCATCAGTCAGCTCCTCTACAACGGAAACATTGCTTATAAACATGAATTGTGTGTGTTTAATATTACCATCATCTCACCGTTGTTTTCCAGGCTGTTGCAGTTCTCACAGCAACATATCCAGTGGGTCATATGCCGTATGGATGGCTCACTGAACTCAGAGCTGTTTACCCTGCATTTGAAAAGGTAAATGTTGATGTTGTTTTACCTTTAAACTAACACTTTTTTTAATCCTTAATCATACAGTTCTCTGAATGCTTAATACCTATCATCCTCTACATATATACTTATGTCAAAATGACAGCTTTCCATCTTGTCCTCCCAGTATCCTGCCTGAAATATCAGGAAAAAGAGTCACTGTGGTTTATTTGCTTTTTATTTATACCACACTGTCTAATTTTGTCTCATACCCTTAAGGGATGACACAATTAGTTTATATCTTCCACCTTTTCTATGTGCTGCTAATACTGCAGTGTCTGTTATCTTGTTTTACTTCATGACTAAGCAATTATTTTATGTAAATAGAGTGGGTTCATGGAGACAGAGCTGCAGCCAGAGTCCCAGAGACTGTAATTAAAAAAGGCGCACAGTAGTGTGCTGTTATTTATGGATGTTTGGCCTGAGAACAAGGATCGGCAGGATCCACAATTAGGATTTCCTTAGGAAGTGAGGGGACATTCCCTAGCCATAGGTGCCATTGGCCAACTGTAGTTAATTTTATGGATGAAAATGATCTATATTACCATTCAAAAGCTTGTGGTCTGTAATATATTTTAATGCTTTAGAAAGAAGCGTCTTATACACATCAAGGCTGCATTTACTAAATCAAAACTAAAGCAAAAACTAGTGCTGTCAAACGATTAATCAAGTTTAGCTGCATTCTAAAATAAAAGATTTTGTTTACACAAATTATGTGTGTACTGTGTATATTTATTATGTACATAAAAATGCACACACATAGCATATTTAGAAAAAAATTACATGCATTTATATGCATGTATGTATTTAAATATGCATAATTTATATTTTAAAATATTTAATATATAAACGTAACATATTTTACTTATATGCATGTATATATTTATAAATGCATAATAAATATGCATTAGTAAAGTAAAAATCAATTTTGAAAAGAGTTTATTCGATTTATTTAATATATATATATTTTTTGTAACGCCAATGTTTTACTGTCACTTTTGATCCATTTAGTGCATCCTTGCTGAATAGTATTAGTATTGAAGAGTATTGCTTTCTTAAACAACTTTTTTTTTTTGTTAACGATATGCAGATTCGAAATTCTCAAAGCTTACCCTGGCAAAGAAAAGAACCACTTTCTTCATATCTGCTGTTTGTGTTTGTTCTTATTTTCCAGAATAACCCAAGCAACAAGTTGGCCAACAGTGGTACATTTGTGACAAAGTCCCACATCAAGCGCTTCACTTTTGTTTGTTTGGCTCTTTCTATAACAGTAAGTTCATCCACATTCTCTTCTATCTCCATATGGTATCAACAACACTTGTATTTTGGCAACAGCGGTTACTGAAGTTCAGCGAGTTCAAAAGTGCTGTGGGAGTTTATTATGACCCTGGGCTGTGGTCATATCCTTTGTTTAGCCAATCAGGGGGAGGAGATTTATATCCACATTTATTCACTTGGTAGACTCTTTTATCCAAAGCAATTTACAGTTAAAGAATACAAAAAGCTATTTAACATGGAGTGGCAATCGAAGCAGCCCATAAATAAAAAGCAGGAAGATAAAAGCGTGGTAGATGGAGCTGTACTACATTTGGTTTGAATCTTAATTTGTGACCAAAGTACGTTCCGTACATTATGAATGTGAGTGCTGTTGCTACATTCTCATTTAGGTCTACATGTATAGTGTTTAAACGCACACTAGCTCAATCTGTACACATTGTTACTTTATAATTCAGTTTGTCATTTTTCCATTTGTCCCCTGAATTTAAAATGCAATGAAAAAAATCCATAGGCTCTTATTCAGCTACTAAACACATAGTTGTAAAGCCATAAGGAGCGGATTAGGATAGTGTGTCTTGTTATTGTGAGTGCTTTTAGAGTCGGGCTAAATGATTAATTGATGCGCTGTGCCGCAGTAAAAGGGTCAGACCTTCCCTTCCTGACCTAGATTGAAGCCTTCGTGGTATTAAACTACAGCTATCATTTTTATGCCATAATTTCACCTCTCTGCAGTTGATATGGAGGAAGAAACATGAATGCATGAGTCTGTGTCACTTATATATCAAGGCTTGTGTTGAATCTCTAATGTAAACAGAAAAAATGTTTTGCCCAGATGTTCTCCTCTTCAATTAAATGTTATATGAATGCACTGCTATGAATAAATTTCTTTTTAATTAATTACACCAAGGCAGCGGCATTCTGTTAACAGCTGGAAAAGCTGGAAACCTTTAGCACTTGATTGTATCATTGATGGTTGATTTGTGTTGTTGATGTTAAGAGGTTGCAGCAAGTATTGTGTTCTTGTCCCAGCGTGTCTGGCCATGTGTATAAGTGCACACACTTCCTATTCCTGTGCTGCTAGCTACGTTTCAAAGGTGTTTCTCCACTAAATATAAACAGCTATGAGCATAAATGATAGTGCTTTTTGAAAGCTCTGTATATGTAATATGCTTTCTTACGAGTAATCTTATTCTAAAATCAACACCTATACTATATTTTTTTCCAATAGAAAACCAAAAAAAATGCCATTTCACAGAAATAGAGCCTTTTTTTACAGAGTTTCTTTACTTTTACTTTGTTTGGAAGGCTCCATTCATGTAGTGTGTCTTTCTCTGTGCAGCTTTGTTTTGTGGTGTTCTGGGCTCCACACATCTCTGAGAAGATCCTGGTGGACATCATTGGAGTAGATCATGCTTTTGCTGAGCTGTGTATCGCTCCATTACGAATTTTTTCCTTCTTTCCCATTCCAGGTATTACACTTTAACATATGTATACTTATTTTAGTATTTTAAGTACAAGTAGTTGTTTTTTTGTTTTTTTTCAAATAACACAACAATTTTAATGGAATGAGAAAAGCATAATCAAAATAGCAAAAATATTTAATAAAGACATAAGACCTAGGACATGCTCTATTGTTTAAAAAGCGTAGCGTTGTAGTTTTTTTCATATCAGGTTGTATTTATTTAAACAGTAAACATACAGTAATAAAACAGTAAAATACAGTATTTTTACAGTATAAAATAATTTACTATTAATTTACTTTACGTTTGAATGGAAACTGTAATTTTCTTTTTATTTAAAAAAAGCATTTTTAAAATAAAAATTATTTGTAGCATTCTAAAAGTCTGTCACTTTTGACTAAATGAATGTGTCCTTGCTGAATAAAAGTGTCAGTTTCTTACCTACTGACCCCAAACTTCGAACAGTCGTGTATATTGAACTTTGTGAATGTCCCATGTTCAAATTCTGTGGAAATCTGTGGACCTTTCTGCAAAGTTCTGTAGCTGCACATTCTCAGAGGGCTTCTCATGACAAACAAAACTGCATGATTCAGGGTCTGATGTGCAGTGCTTTTATCAGCTGGACAGATGGTCTTAGGTTGCTCTTTGAAAATGCCTTTTGAAAAGGCAAAGGTCAAGAATGGCCATGCTTCAGTTACGATGCCTCCAGGCCTACAAAAACAGAGCAAAAGAACCACAATGAAGCTGAAAGTACAATGCAGTTTAATTGCACTTAACCTTTATGATATAACAGTACAGATAGCAATTACTGGCATGTAAAATGGTTCCACATTATTGCTTGACATCACTTTTTTTTATTCCTCAGTGACAATTCGAGCTCACCTGACTGGTTGGCTCATGACCCTAAAGAAGACCTTTGTCCTGGCACCCAGCTCTGTCCTCCGCATCATTGTCCTCATTACCAGTCTCATAGTGCTGCCTTACATGGGGTAAGTGTGTTGTGCTTGACTGTACTCATGTTAAAGCATATAGCTCACTTTTTGTTGTGCTTCAGTCCTCCACATTGTATAATAGTATATGTTAGACTACAACTAAAAGCCTTCTGCGCTTCAATTTGTGCAGGGTACATGGAGCCACTCTTGGTGTTGGATCACTGCTGGCTGGTTTCCTTGGGGAGTCTACTATGGTTGCAATCGCAGCATGCTATGTCTACCGAAAACAGGTACGATGACACAGAAGCCTGGAGGTTTTTTCTTATGATAAAAATGCTTTCTGTTTGATATGAATACAACAAAACGGCATCAATAGTCCAATCAAGCACCTTTTAATAATATATCAGTGTAATGCCGTGGCAACTCCACAGAAATTAATCTACAAATGTGTTCATTTCAATAGTATATTGTATCTTTTAAGCATACACACATACAGGACAGTTAAGGTAGTTGTTTTAATAACTGTAGGGTCTAAAGTCCCATTACATAAATGTGCTTCTCTAGCAGTGTTTTTTTTTTTTAAACACAATAACATTGACATGTAACGCAAGGGTCAACTATTTCATGAAGGTAGGTTTTCTTAACCTAAAGCATTTTGTCCCCAGAACGTCTCATTACGTATGTAACCCTAGTTCTCTGATGAAGGAACAGAGATGTTATGTTGTGACAACAGAATGGCGTCTTGCCTACAGCCCTGATTCGCTCTGCTTAAGAGAAAATGGCAATGAAAATTGGCAAGTGGTTAAACAATCCTGAGCCACTCCCCTTCATCCGGATATAAAGAGGCGACAGGTTCAAGAACTCATCAGATTTGCTGAGAAGCCGAGAACGAGTCTCAGCGATGCTTCAAGGTCATGGCAAGGGGACTTGTCTCTGTTCCCTCCATCAGAGAACGAGGATTACATGTGTAACTGAGACGTTTCACTGTCTGTCAGTCACTACAAATTATGTCATGACGACAGACTGGGGTCCAATGGAAAACGCCACAACCTGCACTATTACAACCTTGTAGCACTACAAATGTTGACAAGCGACATGTGTCGCTATTATGGTGAGGTCATAACCCTCCCATCGCCCCAGAGCAGATTTGCTGACTTTGATACCCGTAGGGACCAAAGAGCCCAAAACTGTTGTTCCTGAAGAAGCAATTTTCTACCTAAGGATTTCAACCTTCAACAAGAGGGGCTGCAACCTCTTGTATTTATTGTACAGTCAAGACAATGGGGAAGCGGACCTTCTGAATATTGAGACCACATCCTTCCAGCGGGAGGTGACATGTGGAACCCTAGTATGGACTGACCCGAAGTGGGACAGTACAACATAGGACCTGCCTCAGAGACAAGATCGTATCCAGGGAAGGAGAGGAGCGACTGGCAGTAGAGATGGATGGAGTACTCACTGAGGGAAACACATTCTTGTGTAGACCCCGATGCCAGCTGTGTGCCAGAACATCCGTACCGAGAGGAGCCTCGGTCAGGGAAAAATGCAGCTGGCAGTGGGAGGACTTATGAAAGACAAACAGATTTGCCTGAGCCTCTCCGAATCGACTCCAAATCAGCTGGACCGTCTCGGGGTGGAGTCGCCATTCTCCGGGGAACAGGAGCTGTCGTGAAAGCACATGATGAGAGGGGGGCGCTATGGGTGAGAGTGAGAAAGCAGAGCAAGGAAATTTCTCTTTTGGTGATGTGGGTACCACAGACCCATGTTTGTGAAACACCCAAGGGATTCGCTTGACAGGGAAACCGCTGATTGTGCCACAGAGAACAACTTCTGCTTCAGCTTCCTCTTCATTGCAGCAGGCATAAACTCATGGCTCTGAAGCAAAATCTGATGAGTTCTTGAACCTGTTACCTCTTTATATCCGGATGAAGGGGAGTGGCTCAGGATTGCTTAACCACTTGCCAATTTTCATTACCATTTTCTCTTAAGCAAAGCGAATCAGGGCTCTAGGCAAGACCCCAGTCTGTCGTCACAACATATTTAAGTTTGAGATAAATTTGTCTTTTTTATATGCCATATTTTGATTTCCGTAGTTCATTAAATTGTGTAGCTGTCTGCTAAAGCAATGTCATGTTTTTATGAAAGGTTTTGATCCACTTCAATTGTTGACTACTATATATATTTCCATTTTCCAGTTTTGAGCATTGATTAATTCGATTTTAATGTTTCTTGAGCACCAAATCATCATGTGAACACTAAATATTTTGCCATCACATGAATATGCTGGGTTTTACCCTGTCTGTGAAATACAGGCTAAAGTCTTAAAATCTATTTTTGAGAGAACAAGTTTTAAAGGTTGATTTTAACCATTCATTTCAGTCTCCGACATGGCCGTACTCAGTCAGTATTAAAGATATCAAGGTTACATTTTCACAGCGTGCTCTTTAAGTTATGAAGGCTGATTTTATGTAGAAAACAATGAAATGAATCAATGAAAAATTACTTTAGGTGAGTTTTCATAGACAGGGTCACATATGTTAAAATAGAAACCAGTTATTTTAATTTGAAATAATATTTAACAGTTTTCCTGTTAAAAGTAGCCCTGGTAAACACAATATATTTTTAAACATCAAATAAATCAATATTTGTAAACCTTTATAAAAATGTACCTGAAATCAGCTGTTCCCAAATCTCAGTCCTTGCCCCCCGCTCCCCCCACCCGCTCTGTGTATAACCAGCTTGTTAGAAAAGAACTATGTGCATGAACTGTGTTCTGATTTATATGATCCTTACAGAGTGTTGTTCAGTGCTTGCTCCTCTCTGAGCAGGGAAATCTGTTTTTAAGTTTGAAAATCCTTTGTAAATCATGCTTACTTAAGCTATCACACGTCAGCATAACAAATTATGTAATAATGGCTTTTTTGAATGATTTAAAGAAATGAATTGGTCTGTGTTTCATATTGATGCCCAGTGTGTTGGGGAAAGATGATTAGCATTTTCTTTCTGCGCACACAGAAGAAAAAGAAAGACTCAGATGAAGACATGGCCATCGACGGGGAGGACTCTGCCCCCATGAACGAAGTCAGGGCCGGGGGCCGCATGGACGACATTGTGGAGTTAAGAGAAGAGGATGAGGAAGAGCTGGAGGAAGACTGAGCAGGATGTATTGTGGGAATCAGGGCCTTGCTTTCTCGGGCAGTGTTTTTTATTGCTTACTGTCCCCTGCTTCCACCTTTCCCTCCTGCCGAAGCGAGAACCCAGCTCACCTTTACAGTGCACACAGTTCAAATAAACAGAGGGAGATTTAGATATCAGTCGTCAAGACCACAATCGTCTGCTGCAGCATATCTATGTTACAGTACACACACTGACATGTGTACATGTGTCTTCCAGTTGCCGTCGGGAGATTGCATTTTCTGATGCAGGACAGTGAAGATATTGATTTGTACCAAAGCAATGTTGTGCATTAATTGCAATTTTTTTCTGTTTGCTGATCTTTAATGTGCTGCCGTCCTACACGCTTTGAATCTTCAAAGGAAAGACTACACTAAATGCAGTTACATCCTTCGCTTGGAATGTATTTTCTGTTTCTTCTCTTACTTCTAATATTTAACTGAAAGGACAGACTTGATAAGAATTTTGAGGTCCAGAGGCGGTGACGTTACTGCAACATGTTTTTTTTTTTTTAAGTTTTTTTGGGGGGGTGCCTTTATCATCACAATAAATGTCAACAGAAGATATAAATATATATATATATATTAAAGTTTTTTTTTTGCAATTGAGAATGAATTAGATGGACATCCTAGAAAACAACAATTTCAGAGTGACAAATGGTTGAAGTTTATGGGTCATCTAGAGGACCTATTTTTTTAATAGACCTACCATATGTTGTCGGTGTATAAAACACAATACATTTTGTATGGGTGATGTTGTGAATTCTGTATATTGTAGGAAAAGAAAGAATTGGACCGTGTGTTTTCATAATTACGTCTATAGAAGTATTTTTTGTTTTCTTAATTTATTTTGGGCATTCATTTTGTATCTCAGGATGTTTGTGATGGGAAATATAAAGTAAATATAGTAATATAAATATATATTACTTGTATAAAGTAATATAAAGTCTGAATAACGATCCCTCCCTAATGAGCTGTTTTTCAAGTTTCTCCATGGAACGAAGATACACGCAGCTTGTAAGGATGTTTCAAGCCTGTGTTTGTTTTGTTTAGATTATAGTGAAGTCTGGTTTAGCTTCTTGTGTATTTGAGATTTCCTGGACAATGCAAAGTCATGATAGAAACATTTATTACAGTTTCAGAAATCTTCAGTCCTCTCATTAAACGGTGAAAATGTGGTTTAAAGTGGTCTGTGATGAGGTTCTTGTGTTCTGACTTTATTAAAATGAAGGTAAGAGTGTGTTTGTCCCTTTTACTGCAGTTGGTGAACAGTCCGCCACACAGAAAGCGAAAAATTATGCTCTAGACGTCACATACATGGAGTCTGACTAATATGAAACTAATTTAGGTCAAATTCACCTGATAGTGGTGAAATGACGCCTCCTGTCGTGAAATGTTGGTACTGTCGTGAACAGCTGAGGGTCACTGGAGGATTGAACACGCATGATCTGCGCGTGATCGCACACAGGTAAACAACATCCACTTCTGATGGTTCAGGTTTTTGCGTTTATTTAGGTGGGCGTGTTGGGGGCAATATCTTGATCACAAGACTGGGAATGTCTCTTCTCTGGTAGCCTTTTGCGGTAATGTTGAATTTGTTAACAGTAATTGATGCATTGAATAGGCTACTAGCAGTTTACATTAATTAATTTAACATTAGCAAACTTAATATGAGCAAGCACTATTTTTTTATTAGCTTTTAATAATAAAATAAAAATATTGGCATTGTTAACTGAAAGTTCATAATACCTACAGCATTAAAGAGAGAGTTTATTAAAAAAAAATTAAACGTTGTCATAATTTACTAATCCTTATGTCATTTCAATACTATATGACTTTCTTTCTTTCTGTGAAACATGAAAGAAGAATTTCTGAAAAAAAAGTTCCAGTGTGATTTTGGACCCCATTGACTTTCATTGCAAGGTTTTAAAAAGTTCTAAATATTCTGCAAAATGTATTATTTTGTGTTTTACAGAAGAATGACATGACTGTTGTTTTATGATAACGATATGAGGATGAGTAAGCATGGTTCAGTGTTACAGTTTAATTAATCAGCCTATATTTTCCCTACTGTGCATTCCATTATAGATATATTTTAAGAAGTTACCTGGCAGACATTGACAAAAATCTGATGTGTGAATGTGATGAGCTGCTGTGATGAGAAATGTTTGGCATCCATACATGCTATGTATGGTACAGTGCATTCCCATGAGGTCAGGCTTTCCCTTGCACACACTTGGCTCTGAGACAAAAACCTTTAATAGTAACCCCAATGTGAAAGCCCTCCCCTCCCCACATCCCTTACACCCAGGATCCTCTCTCATGACTAAACATGGGCCCTTGGCATTCTGCAAATTAAGGGAAGACAGGTCGAGTTGAATATCTGGTAGTAAAGCAGACCTGCCGGTTCTCAGAAAGATGGTGGGAGAGGGCTGGGTCTGATTTATGCTGAGCCATATACTGTATCACACGCCACTATGCCATGTTGAGCATGTCTTGAACAGTATCAAGTCTACGCATAGAATATCCTCACTACCCACTCACCCAGTTTTCTTTTTAAGCTCTGTGTTGTGTGAAAGTTAAACACAAACACACACACACACACACACACACACACACACACAATTATTTACAGCATAATGTGAGTGAATAAAAGTAAATAGTAACCACAGCTGTCAAGCAAGAGTTTCAAGGCAACAAAAAACTAGGCTACTGTCAATATGGCTTTAAAGGAACATTTTTTTGTTGTTGTTGTTTTTGTATTGTTTTGTTTTTTGTTTGGTTTTGGGCTTGTTGGCTACAAGAGAACCCTAAAAGAAGAAGCACTACAACTGTAAGATAATAAAAATAAATGTTTTCTGAGCATCAAATCATCATATAGGATGACATAACATATACCATGAAGACTGGAGTAATACCTGCTCAATATTTTTTTTTTTTATCACCTGCTTAAGTCAGCCCATGTCCAGACCCATCTGAAGTTTGCCAGAGACCATCTGGATGATCCAGAGGAGTTATGGGAGAAAGTCCTGTGGTCAGATGAGACCAAAGTACAACTTTTTGGTCTTAACTCCATTAAGAATCATGAGTATCATCCCAATAATACCATACCTACAGTGAAACACGGGACTGGAAGCATCTTGCTTTGGAGGTGTTTTTCTGCACAGGGGACAGGACAACTGCACTGATTTTTAAGAATTATTAAGAAGAGGATGTATTGTGACATATTGTCCAAAAACCTCTGTCCCTCAGTCAGAGCATTAAAGATGGGTCATGGCAGGGTCTTCCAACATGACAATGACTCAAATACACAGCCAGGAAAACCAAGCAGTCGCTCCGTAAGAAGCATATCAAGGTTCTGGAGTGGCCTAGCCAGTCACCAGGCCTTAATCCAATTAAATCTTTGAAGGGAGCTGAAACTCTGTGTTGCTCAGTGACAGCCCTGAAACCTGACAGATCTAGAGAAGGTCTGTATGGAGGAGTGGGCCTTGTTAACAAAGGCTTCTGTACCAAATCTTAAATTGTTTTGACTCAAGTGATCAAATACTTGACACAGTAATTTTTTCCAAATAAATAAAAAAAAATCATACAATGTGATTTCCGGATTTTTCTTTTTAGATTCTGTCTCTCACAGTGTAAATGCACCTATGCTGAAAATTGTAGACCCCTCCATGATTTCTAAGTAAGAGAACTTGCAAAATCACAGGGTCATCAAATACTAATTAACCTCACTGTATGTATATATATATATATATATAAATATATATATTAGGGGTGGGCATATATATTTATTTTTTATCTAGAAATTAATCTAGATTCATCTAGATTAAAATGGCTCATTTGAATTCTGCCAAAAGCAGTCAGAATATGTGTGCTACCTAAAAAATGACTAATTTTAAAGCCCTATTCGGACGGGACTGGTTTTACAGAGGGTCGTTTCACAGACGTACTTGTTGATTTTAATCCCATCCGAATCTGCCAGGTCTGTGTTTTTCTCTCACAACCTCTGTGATAATTCTAGAGTTCAAATGCGATGTCTGTGATATTCTTTGTCACAACGTGTTTCCTTGTGTGTTTTAGCCAACGCGATATGCCATAGATCCTCTTACCACACGCATGTTTAATATGTTTTGATATATAAAATAAATAAATAAATACAAACAAAGAGCCAGATCACGTGAACTGTTAAGACTGGCTATTATAAAATCAGTATCAGGTAAGATTACTCACGTTAATTTCTGCACTCGGTTACATGTTTTAATTATCAAAATTAAATGTGTTTACTACCAATAAAATAAATAATAGTTGAACTAAAGTAACCACACATTAACATGGTTTTGCTGTACTAGCCATTAAGCTTCACCATGGTATTTGTGATTATACTAATTGTAATCAATCTGAATGACTATAGCAATGCACGCATACAAAGCACGTGATCTCTGTGACGCCCAGATGTGCAAAACAGACCCTCTCACCTCTGTAATAAACACGGAGGTGTTAGTCCCGTCCGAAATGGTACATGAAAATCATAGACGACAGGTGATAAGAATTGAAGCTCACACGTACAGTAGAAAATAGGTATAGAAAGGCTAGGTATACATCGGTGCTAAAATATCAAGGTGATAGTCATCATAGCTTGCTTAGTATAGACCCAGCTCCCAACACAACTTTCTGAATAGATTAACAGCAATATTTTTTTAAACGTGCGATAAGAGTATATCGCGTTAGCACAACACGTTAATGCCGATAACGGCCCACCACTAATCGATAAAATTTGTATATATACAAAAACTTTTATTTTGTGTGCGAGTAATTGCTATTAATCGCTTTACAGGGCTAGTGTTAGGTTCTTTGTCTGTTTAGTTCTGTTTAGACTCTGTGTTTATGTATTCTTGGTTTAGTTTCGTTTTCGTGTGCTAGTTTCAGTTTATGTCTTCCTGTCTCAGTTCCTGCCCATATTTGGTCCTTCCTGTGTCAATATCTGATTATTAGTTAATTCCTTTCCACCTGTGTTTCCTCAGCTGTGTCTTGTCTAGTCATTTGTTTTTGTGTATAAATCCCCTGTCTTTTGAGTTCTAGTTTGTCCGTTAATGTTAATGTTACTCATGCTTGTATTCAGTTGGATGTTTGAAACCTTCTTTATTATTAAATACTTTATGTTAAATATTAGCTCTCGTCTACTGCGATCTCCTTCTTCATAAGAGCGACCTTTTCCATATGAAGACTTTACCTTCTCCATATGGAGACATTGAAATTAACATTGACAGACAAACTAGAAGTCAATAGACAGGGGATTTATACACAAAAACAAATGACTAGACAAGACACAGTTGAGGAAACACAGGTGGAGTAACAGCTAGTTTATATATTTAATATTTTTATATATAATATAAATTATATGAATATAACTATATACATGTAAATAGCCTACGTGTTAATATTTTCTAAAAAAAATGTTGTTAGGTGTGTGTGTCTTTATATATACAAAATAAAAACACACAGTACTGTACAAATATAATATATTTACAAAAACCTTAATCACATTTTAATCACGATTAATCACATTGAAAAATGTTATTTTAAGATATTTAAATTTTTTCGAGTCCAAGAAGTTGCTTCTTTCTCTTTCTTCTACTTACAGCTCACAGGTCTCATATGTACCGTAGTAATTTATGTGTAACATTTCTATCCGTCTCTAATGCCTTCATGAAGCACTCTTTTAAGGAGAAAAAAAAGAGATATTGCTTTAATTTAAATGTTTGGTATAATTGCCTTAATTGGGATACATTTCCCATTAGCTTAGTCGTTTATTACATTTGGCTCACCCTCACCTAGACTCCCCCTTCCAGTGCAGCACATTCACTGAGTGGGGGGTCGAGGGGGGTCGACCCACTGTCTGCTACCAGATATTAATGTGAACAATTTGGATGTGTGCATCATGGGAGAGCAGCAGTCAGAGAAAAGTTGCTTTTATGGCCCAGGCTTTGCTCAGCACAAGCAAACACCCCCAGGATTTCTGGGCATGGCACATAATTGCAGCATTAAGAGGCGGTCAGGCCGGTGGCTCATTAGGCGTGCTGTAGAGACAGCCGTAGGGGCCTTCGGGAGGCGTACGGTGCGGAGCATCAACATAGAACCCGGGGGTAGGGTGACGGGAGCGGAGGGATGGCGCAACACAAGGGGGGCACTTTTATTCAGATGAACCCTACTGGAGGAATAGGTTGCTCTTCTCTGCGGTTTCTCATTAGTTAGCTGCGAAGGCGATGCTAACTCAGCCCACCGTCACCCGCCAACTCACCGCTGCCACAGATCCCTTGCTGAACGATCGACCGCATTCATATATGCACAGTGAAGCGAAAGCTGCTGAAACATTCGCCCTGGGGATTATAGGATACTGTGTTGTGAAACATGCCGCGTCCATTTTGTGAAAACTTTGGAGCATGTATTGATGGTGGGTGGTATGGTCTAGTAGTGGTTAAAGATGGTTAAAGTGTGTAGTTAAAAAAACTATTATAAATATATGGATATTATATATGCGTTTATATGTTTATTTTGTTTTAATTTTTAATGTTTGAGTTAAATTATTTTTTATTTAATCTAATAGAATATAGTATAGCTGAATTGTGAATTTAAAAAAAATTATATGTTGTAGCTTTATATATATATATATATATATATATATATATGTATACAAAATATTTATTTAACAGTATTTTTTATTAAGTTTTTATGTCTACAGTGGTTGCGAAAACAATTGTATTTTTTAAAGAATTTGTCTAAAACATTATTATTATTATTTATATATTTTATTTGCTTTAACCTTTTAATTTTAATAACATTTTAGTATGTGCATTTTAACTTTTAGCTCATTAAAAAGGTTTCATTTCAATTATATATAAAATATTATATTACACACACATACAAATATATATTTTTTATTTTATTTATTTACTTTAATTTTTTATATATATATTTTATTTTATTTAAATATAAAAAAAATTATAATAGTACTCTTCAGTTTATTTATAACAGTCTCCCCCGAAACATGACCCAGCTAATAGTCTCATCCTAATCTCAGAGTATCTGTTTTGATCAAAAACACTAAATATCTTTTGGTCCACCTTCCTACCACATGATTTGTCAGTCCTGCTTCTACATAGCTAGTTATAATTTTCCAGCAAACCCAAAGTTGTTAATTAGCTTGTTCAGAAGTGTTTGATAAAAACTGGTGCTAAAGCCCTTGCAACTGATCACGCTGCTGTTTGTTCAGAAAAACTAATTCAAGCAGTCCTTGTCATGTGGATGTAAACAAAGACAGCTGTATGGCGTAGGCACCCTTTGAATAAGCCCATTTGTTTAGCAACACTAATGTGTTTATACATTAAAAAAATATTTTTCTTGTGATATGTTGCTGGACAGTGTGTTATGTGTCAATAACGTGTTCATGACTGTTAATTTAAATCTCAGCTGCCAAAAGAAAACTAGAAAGCGATGTTTGTTCATTATCGCTGTTACCTTCATGTATTTTCCTTCAGTCTGTGTCTCTCTGTCATTTTCATCTCTCATCTATTTGGCAGCTTGCTGAGGATTCCTCTGGGGTTTTTCTTTTTTTCACTCAGCCCACAGATCAAAACACCACATCAGTCAGCGGACAACTGTAGGTGTGAACACTGGAATTCATTACAGAGATTTTAAAACTATTCTCTCCGCTCATTATAAAATTGACCTGTTGTTCCTTCTGAATGCTGCATCTTATTACACTGAAACTTACAATGGCACCCGGTTTCTAAAGAGAGAAGAGATCAGTTTGATTGCTTAATTTAGACCTGAACTCCTAATGAAGTTTTAAAACTTTCTTTTCCTTAAAGGCCATCATGCAGGTAGTCTATGCAATATAGAAGAAACTGGACTAATTAAGATCATGTGTTCTTTTTTCACAACGGTGTTGTTCATTTTTTTCTTCCTAATGAATTTACTATTTTATAAATTATGGGGGATTGAGTAAACATTGGGTTTGACTCGCAGCTGTCTTGTTATGTGCTATTTATTTAAATTATTATTATTTAAAGACCTTAGAAATTGCAGTTTGACAGTATATATATATATATATATATATATATATATATATATATGCTGTATATATATATATGAATTGCAACATGAAGTACATTTATCTGTGTATTATGTTCAAGTCCTTCTGGGAAGTTTGTATTTATAAGCCAAGATGTTGTGGTTTAAATCACTTTAGTGGAAACAGCATGGCAATATATGTTTTTTAACTATGTATCTGTAAAATTATGGATTATGTTTGTTTGTTTGTTTTTTTGTAAATTTTGTTTATAAAAAGGCTGTGAGCTGACAATTTACCTTTAATTCACAAAATGTGTGAGCATGGAATAATCTATCATTAAGTTTTAACTTCAAACTGTTGCTTTTGGCTAAAATATGAGTCCATAATCTAAAAGCTTTTGGCCTTTTAATCTAAAATAGCATTTCCTTCATTGAAAACCTCCTCTCACAAATGAATATGTTTGTTTAGAACGGTTTTGGACTGTAGGCAGTGCTTGATCAGTGCACATTTCTGTCCATTGATGGACTGATGTTATACACAGCTGTTTGAAATCTCATTCTGACGGCACCCATTCACTAAAGAGGATCCATTGGTGAGCAAGTGATGCGATGCTAAATTTCTCCGAATTTGTTTCAATTAGTCTTAAAAAGTCCAGATTTTCTCACTCATAATTGTGACGTTCATATGCATTCAAGTCGTAAATAGTACTTACACGTATAGGGCTGTGCGCTATATCTAAAACCTAAGGGTTTATTTTCCAGCAAAATAACTATAAATATCATCATATGAACTGTTACCATGCTACCCGCCATAATTTATCATGAGGTACAAGATTTAAGCTTGTGATAAAACATCCAGCAGATAGAGATATCTTTACCGTAGGAGTGATTGTTGGACTTGAGGATGTCTAGAAGCTGCTCAAGATGGAGTGCTACACTTGAATGCCGTTAAAAGCCCTGTTATTACAGTCGCTGCATCAGAGCCCTGTCAGCCTTAAATCAGGGTCCTGCCCCTTGATGGGAGGCAGTGCGGTTACCCTGGGTAGAGAGACTGGCGAGCAGGGGTGATGAACCCATGCATCTCTCGCTGTGGAGATGGCGATTGATTTGCCGGGTTCTCCCCTAGTGGTCCTCATGTCATTTGTGGTTAGTCTCTCAGATTGGCGAGTGATGCCTAAGCAGTGAAGATGATGAGCACTGCATACTGTCTGCCACATGTCTCCTCCTTTTAGTCCAAAATGTGTATTTCAGGATGTACAGCACTACACATTTTCTTTAACTAACAGCCCAATGAGTTGTCTTGTTATTGAGGAAGCCCTATGTAATTAGTCTATTTACAGTTTTTGTAGACATGATCAGGCACATATAGAACATGGCTGTTCTTTAACAGGACATCTGACACATATTCAAACAAAGAACAGACTAAATAACTAGACCCTTTTATCACCAAATTGTCATATTCCTCTTAGAAACATTATGCACAGTAATGGGAACATTGCTCACAGCAGGTGATTTGAAGTCCGACAGTAATTGCTTGAAATGTATTGGTGGTTAGTTATAAAAGTGTTGCTGCGGCTGTGCTTTAAAGAATTGCAAATTGATTTCATAAGCATAGGCTTTGTCATCTTGCAAATGTTGCATCCTGTTAGGTTTTTTTGAAACTCATCCATGCACCGCATATTTTTCGTGACATATTTGAGGAGCATTTTAATGCGCCGTCAGTCAGTCAGCATACACCTGTGCATGATGCTTTTGAAATGTTAGATGCAAAACCCAAAATACATTGATATTATTAATAATTGACTTAATAATATTGGTAATTATTTTTAAATTAATATTCTTTTAGATTTTAGCTTTAATGTAAATATTATTTTAAATAAATATAAAACATTACATTAATGATTATATTTAATATACAGTATTTTTTAAATAGCAGAGAGGTTATTTTACATATTAATTATTACATATTTTTATATATCTGTGTTAATGTAATATCTGTAATAATTGTTCAAAATTAAGATATATTGTATTATAAATATGAACATTTATATTGATTTTGCTTATATTTTCCAGCTCTCTTTCTATGTGTGCTATATACTTATAAATAGTTAGTAAGAATAAAAAATATGTTAATAATAAGCATGCTAAGAGGTTAATAGTAAGAGTTGGTCTTTATACTAAAGTTAGAAAGTTGTTCTGTACTTACTTTGAGGTGAAAGTTTAATGGAGGGCACTTTTCATATTTAAATTGATTTCTCTTCCATTAAAGTCAGATATCTTCAAGACCGCCTTGGCCTTTATTATAATACATCTGTTGGCGGTTTGACTTTCTGCGAGGACCTGAGACACCTGAGTATCAGATCCCACTACTAATGAAAGCATCTATTTGAGAGTGCATTTCATTTGCTTACCCAAAAGATCAAATCTCCAATAACTGGCTCAGACATTTCTGAAGTCTTGTACTGAAGTGTTAATATAACATTGCAGAGCTGCAGTGAGGTTTATTAGAGTTATGAATATGAATGCATGTCCTTGTGACATCAGATAAAGGATTCTTTACAGCCTCCTTGGCCTTCAGAGCAGATTTAGCCACCTTATGTTCACCGTCTCCTCAGAAACCCCTTGTTTTTTGATCAGGAGCCTGCAGAAGGGTCGACAGGTACCATTTTTTATTGTGTTCAGAAGAGGTCTGTCTTTTGTCACTGCTCCTAATGTAGATGTCGATTCCTCCCTATTCATTTAAATGGGGTGCTATTGTTTTTGCTAAGCTAAGCACCAGCAGTTCAGCTAGAAAGCCCCGGCAAAGCACTGCTAAGGATCTGTTCTAGGCAAAAGATTCATTTGATTCAGAACCTAAAGAGCTCATTTTCTGTGGTTGATGTGAATGATCATATTTAAAAATAGATTGCTTACAAGCAAGGCACCACAGCCGCATTAGATTTTCTGCCGTGACATAATTTTTAAGATATACACGCCTGTCTACAGTATATAGTTTATGGACAGATATGGATCACAAAATAGGAAACAGTGTTTCTTACGTTTTTTTTTTTTTTTTTGGAGGGGTAGCATGTCACACTTTCTTATAAAATATGTATAGTTTTTTTTCTTTTTGATAACCATTTGCAGGTGAAGAAGTCTTACAGTATATGTGACACTGGACTGCAATTATAAGTGTTATTTTTTTTTAAATTAAAATTTTGGCATAATCTGTAAGATGAATAAATAATCTTTTCATTGATGTATGGTTTTGAAATACAGCTATTTGACAGATTTATGGTAGGAAATACACATAATATCTTCATGAACCATGATCTTTACTTAATATCCTAATGATTTTTAGCGTATAAGAAAAATCTATAATTTTGACCCATACTGTACAGTGTATTTTTGGCTATTGCTACAATATACCTGTGCTACTTATGATTGGTTTTGTGGTATATACATATACAAAACAGCCACAAAGATATGATTCCTATATTCCTCTGAGCCAGGTTATACCTATCTGTTCAATAATCTGGCAATTTTAACATATATGATATTACTTTATGCCTAATAAATAAGTGACAAAATAACATGTAAACATGAAGTTTTTGCAGAGCTGTGTTATAATGTAATAAAAATAAACAGACAAATACAGATTTTGTGGGTAAAAAGCTCTTTTATTTATGAACTTGTGTTTGACTTAAGTATTTACACATACAACATTGCAGACTGATACATACTCTATGTCGTTTAGGAAAAAAATAGAGATTTAAAGTTAAAAAACTAAAGTTTTTGCTCATAACACTTCATTCATTTGTTGAGTAGTGATAGATTGCATCCTTATGAAAATATTTCAGCAACAAAGCGTTAATAATGTAGAGATTTGCAGATAAAGAATATTTGCCCTTGAAAATCCATTTGACCCCACGGCTGATGTCCTTGCAAGCAGACACACTGATGCCTGAGCTTTCTCTTTTGAATAGATACAGTGCGGTGATGAAGGTGTTTACTCTGCAGTCCCTTTATAACAAAATAGTAAAACACATTTGTATGCAATCCTTTGTTCTCTTTTCTCTCTTTTGACCCACTTCCTGGAAGTGCACAGAAAACCAAGAGCTTCCTAAACTGCTGATTTATCATGGAGGCTATATAATCCCACCGATGGGTTTTATTGTTGAGGATGTCAGACAATGTTAACACCAAGAGGATTTATCCAGCGAGGATATCGCACATTTCTCAGCAGTAAAGTTTTAACCTGCGAGTGACCTTCCGATATTTGTGGTGATTCAGTATGCATTGCGAAGCACCAGTCATTCTCCTTTACGGTTCTGCGTTAGAATGTTGTGAACCTACTGACTTTAACAAGCTTCTTGTTTATGCCCTGCTAAAGCTGGAATAGGGATTGGAGAGTATTAGCCCTCAGCTGCTGTTTATAGTTTTTGCATTTCAACTTTCAATTTATATAATGGAAAAATATATAATATGTATTGATTTTTACTTTTAAAAATATACAAAAGAAATTGACCAAATATAACTTGCCAAAAAAAAATGTAATGTATTTTTTGTGCTGTCAAACAGTTAATCACATTCAGTATATATAAATATATATATATATATTTTTTAGTGTACAGAATATAAGTGTGTATATTTATTATTTATATATAAATACAAACACATACAGTATATGATTTGAAAATATATTTATCTTATATAAATATATTTTTAATATACAAATAAAACAGTTTTGTTAGATATATACATGTATATATGTGTATTCATATATATATATATCATAAATATACACAATGCACATGCATATATTATGCAAAAAAAAATTGGGATGGCAATAATTGCATTAGATCATTTGACATTTCTAGTATTTTTGATCAGTTAAAAGTTTAAAAAACATACATTTTCAATAAAAAAAAAAAATACTTACCTGATCTCTGCTGTTTGCCATGAAAAAATGTAAAAAAGATTTAATATATATTTATATATATATTCAGCCAGGAACATTATATAATCTTTCCATATAAGGGTCACTGATTGAATTCATTCGTTCACTTATGTTGTATGTCACCACTAAACTCTGACATTTGCCCACCTTCCTAAAATCTGATTTGAAAATATATGATATTGAACTATACATCATTTCACAGAGTCACAGAGTTTCTGCTGTTATTCGTTTAGGTCAGAAGATTCAGCCTCAGTGCGGCCCTGTTTTATAGTGCTTCCATCTGTATTTGCTTTGTGATATTCAATATTTGTGATGATCCATAATCATTTAGATGCAGGATAAAACTGGCAGATATCCCAGAACTGCTCCACCAAACTTAAGTTTTAAAGTTTTATGGAAATTCAGGTAAATTGAGTCACTTTATGTCATTCATCTCACTAAAAAAGTTGACCTTAATCCACCCCGCTTTACCTAATGCAATCACTTCGTGCTTTTGTGTGTGTGACAGGCCGTCTAGTCTCATTATGATTCAGGCTCAGATTGTTGAAGTGTAGCAGTTGTAATGATGCAGCTTTTTGGCTCATATAAAGTAAAACAAGTAGCACACTGTTTACAACAAACACAGACATTACTGACCGCTATAGCAAGACAGACTGAAGTTAAATAGTATTTATTTTTAGCAAATTTGCTTTGTTTGTGCAACATTCCTCCATAGTACAAACTTTTAATGACAGTGGGTGAAATGTTTATGTCACGAGTCCGGCATGTAATGCAGTTTAAAGGTTTAATAAAACACATTCAAAAGAACAAAACCAAAGCTGTCGGGGCAGCAACGAAAGTGACACGTAGGGAAACGAGCAAACACACGAACTTCAACAAGACCTGAATCAGAACAAAAGACATAGGTTTTTAAAAGGCTACAAATCAGACAGAAAGTGAAGACAGGTGCAAAAACAACAGGTGAAACGAATGGACTAATGAGGAATGAACCAAACAGGACAGGACTAAACCAAAATACATGCAACCACGGGGGAGCACAAAACTAGACAGGAACAGAATGTGACATAACGCCCCCCTCAACAAAGGCGCTCTTTGCACTGAAGGTCTAATGTCGGGAGGATGTCTAAAGGGTCGCACAAAGTGCGTGGCCGATTCTGGGGGCCGCAGGGGGTGCACGGCAGTCTCAGGGGAGCACAGGAACGGGCACTGGAACTGGAACAGGCTCAGGAACTACCCAGACTGGAACAGGCATTGAAACTGGAACGGGCTCTGGAACTACCCGCACTGGAGCGGGCCCCGAAACTGGAGCGGACTCAGGAACTACCAGGACTGGAATGGACACTGGAACTGGAACTGGCATTGAAACTTCCCGGACTGGAGCGGGCTCCTCGTCCATCTCCTCAGCCGCCAACTGAAGAGCACAGCGGCATTTTTCTCAAGATCGCCATCGACTCTTCATGTGACAAGATCGGAGGAATGGTGCCCAAGAAGCACGGAGCTCCGTGGGGAAATCTGCGCCACTGAAGCGAGTCGGCGAAGATGTGCGCGCTCTGAGGAAAAAGCGCCATCCTCTTTTTTCGAGTCTTGTTCTGTCACGAAATTGCCGACTGGTGCGTGTGGAGCACAGAACGAAAAACACAAGCTGATAAATGCAAAAGGTGTTTTATTCTCACCAACTCCAGGAATACAAAACAAAAAGCTGTCAGGGCAGCACACGAACGCACATAGGGATCCACACATCACAATGACATAAACAGGACTTAAATATAACAAAAAGACAGAGGCATTTAAAGGGTACTAAATTAAGAGAAAAGTGAGGACAGCTGGTAAAAACACAGGTGATACAATTAAACAGAATTGGGCAAAACCAAACAGACAAGACTAAACCAAAATACACAAAAACATGGGGAGGCACGAGACAGGACAGGAACAGAATGTCACAGTTTAGACCCTTACTAATGAGTCAGCCAAACAGATTTGGTAGGACATGATGTAAATTAAAATTTTTTGGGGTGAAATGTCCCTTATATAATGGTAAAACACATCATACTTACCATACCCTGCATGTCAATGGCTGGAAAGCAGTAAGGAAGGTAGAAATTGCATCAAGCAATTAAGTGGCAATTGAAATAACAGTTGTAATGTATTAAAGAGGTTATTTGATGTTAAAGACTTGGGCTGGCATGTACAGTATAAGGCAATTCATAACTTCTCTACATTTTGTCTTTAAGTACAACCCCAGGTAAGACGACCGATCTTTGTAATAGATTTACATTTTGTTGCTGTGGATAAAACATCTTAAACAGATACTTTATTATTTACTGTATTAAATTGCCCAATATTAAGTTAAACATCCAAAATAGAGATTATTTATATAAAGTATAAGTAACAGTTGCTTAACAAATAAATGACTAAACTTAAAAAATCATGATTATTATTGTTTTTTAATTTTTTTTATTTTCTCAATGTAAAAAAAAAAGAGCACATTTAATCTTTGAATTTTTTTCTCCCTCTTGCACTCAGCAATTGAAAATCAAAATGATTTTTTGAGTAGACAATTCAAAAGAGGCACTTACCCAAATCCTGCTGGCTCTTATGTACCGTTGTTATTCCACAGAAAATGTTCAAACTCGAAAGCGCTCTAAAACACACCAGTTGCACAGCAGGGTAGCAGAGTAGTGACTGGCTAATGCGTCTTTTGAATCAATTATATTACAAATCGTTGAAAAAAAACAACAGAGGATGCATCTGGAAATTATTAAGAGCTACTCATAATGCGTTGCGATGTTTGTTTTGGCAGCGTTTCGGCTCAGAGTGTGTCTCTCACGGCAGTCCTGTTCAAAATTCCTTCCTCGCATTGTTTACGTTTGGTTCCTCTGAATAAATAACAAATGAAATTTAATGGTGAACTGTCAAATGTTGATTTTATTTCTGCCAGGTGATTAATTTAATTCCTGCTGCGTTCATTTACTTCCAACTGCTTCTAGTCGTTTACAACTTCAAGATATTGGAAACGTCAAATGAGAAACCGGTTCTAAACGCTACATGTATTCACAAAGTATTTCCCCTGCGGTTCAGGCTTCTCATTGACACCTAGAAGAGGAAACTTCTTCCCTGAATTGTTTTTGATTGGCAGTGGATGTCAGCTATGAGTGCAGCATAAAAATGGCATAACAATTCAGTCGGCCTGTTGTTTTTGAGACGAGAGCTTTGATGGACACTTAGAGGTATTTGAAGAGAATATCCAATGAGGCTACTGTTATGAGTGACAGGTTTGACTTGTTTGCAGTGCTTGTGGTCTAGCAGCCTCCTCCATTGCTAGACTTTAATTTGATGCCTTTTACAAAAGAATCCTGGGGACTGAGCCAGGACTAATTAATGTTTGGACTGAATTACTGCACATTGTATCGAATCAGTCGCTTGGCTTTAGTAGTGAGATTTTCAATAGCAAGCCTCGCGGTAAAGTTCTTCCCCTATCGGATGGTATTGTTGGGTTGGCCGGTTAAAATCAAGCTCTGTTTCACCACATGACAGCAGCCGAGTGCGTTCTGAACAACACATGGTGATTTCGCCTTTGTTTTACTCCCCACAGCGAGCACTTGTCTTACAAAAACAAGCTGCGCGCTATTTCTGTGGTATCCCATTACTGATTCAACCCTCCCTTCAAATGACTCAGTCCCACACACACACAGTTATTCACAGGGGGAAAGGCTTTGAGATGATGCTGGAATGGGGTTTAAGTGGAAACTTTGCTTTGAATGTCATTTACTATACATTTGTCAGATATTATAACGATACTTAACAGCTTTTCAGCGTTCAAAAGACTTCTTCACTTCAGGAGGGCATGCTATTTGTGATTGTGTATGCTGTTTTACACATAAAACCCTTATGTAGTGAAATGTAATATCTCATCATTATGATCTAAGAAAAGCATCAGTATATTGTGTAATAATAATATGTAGTCCAGTTTTCATGTGAATATTTGTGTTACAGTGCAGATTTAAAAAGGAATAAAAAGTAGAGCTAACAAATAATAATGATAACTAGACGAAAATGTTAGTCAGGGCCAGTGTTGTCATATTACGTTAAAAAAGTAATTAGTTACAGTTACAAATTACTTCTGCCAAAAAGTAATTGAGTTAGT
>JAUCMT010000028.1:9964705-9977364 GCA_032357475.1 Enteromius thamalakanensis
CCTGCTCTGCCCAAGTGGGTGTCCCCACCACCTGATCCTCCTTGCTGGACATCTCCTCTACCCGTGCCGCCCAAGTGGTCGTCTCCACTGTCAGATCCGCCCTGGGAGGCTCACGAACTGTTTGATCGGCTCTGGAGAGCAATTCCGGTCCCCAATAAGCCTAGGTGGCTTACACCGCCGTCTGATCCGCCTTGGAGAGCGGTTCTCTCATCTGCTCCGCCCAGGTGGAGCTGTTTCTGTTTGACCAGGTTTGTTTAATAAAGCCCTCTACATTTAAACTTGCACGTCTCGCCTGCTGATTCATAACAATGAGGAGCAAAGAGTAAGACGTTTATGTTAATTTTAAGCCGTTTTGTGTTGTAAAAATGAAAATTACATTCTGGTGCACAGGTATGGTTTAAGACTTTTTCACCTCATTGTAATTGTCTCTTAAGTAAAATAGAACTGAGGAAGTATTTTAAAGGTAAGGTTCGCTTACAAAATAAACATTTCTGACTTGCCACTTCAAATTGAACCTATATGACTTTCATTCTTCTGTGGAAAACAAAAGAAGATAATTTTAAAAGTGCGTGCCATGCATATATGTACAAAAAAAAACCTGCATTATGACAACATTACAAATTATGTGATGTATCTTTTTTGTCCCTTGGTGTTTTTGACCTTACATAGGAAGAAAATGGGATCCAATGTTGTTTTGGGCCCCATTGACTTACACTGTATTTTTGACCATACAATTGAATAGCCTGACTACGTCAGGTTCATACTTCTACATCTCTCAGTTTCTCTCCAGCTCTAAAATGGCCGGACCAATCAACGAATAGAGGGTGGGCTTAGAGCAGTGACAAAGACGCTAAGCGCCGAATTTAAGATTAGTCCAGGTTAGGGAAATCTAAAATGACAGCGAACCTGCAGATACGGGATGCTGTTTGCTCTGTTGTGTAGAAGATTCCTAGCATTTGCCAACTGAAGCCCACAGAAGAAGAGTGTTTGGGTCACATTTTGAATGGAAGTGATGTTGTGGCCTTACTCCGGACAGGTTTTGGGAAAAGTTTCATTTGTCAACTGTTACGATCAGCAACAGACAGGTCAGTGTCTCCTTTCTTTTCATGTCATGCTGTAATCTTGCAATTAAGTTGCAGTATTTTGCTCAATGGTTTTGTTTTTGCTGCATACCTGTGTTTACAGCTGATGTTTGATCGACGCATTACATACGTTATAACCAAACGTTATGTAATTGGCTTACGGGTACACCAATGATTTTAAACTTTAGACTAGCACCCTATCCCCCTCCCGCTATTTACCCTTCCAGACTCTGTATGAAGCAAAGCAAAGTAGCAGAGTTTGGTATTACCAGGGTAACAATGAAAATCAATGTGAATCAAATCTGTTTTGTTACCACCATATATTCTATTGCGCTTCACAAAAGTAAGAAAGTCACACAAGTTTGGAACAACATGGAGTTGAGTAAATTATGGCAGAATTACCATTTTTGGGAGAACTATCCCTTTAACAAATGTTAATCAAGTTAGCTCAATATTTAGTTCAGAAAGCAGTAGATGTAGCAATTCAGCAAAAGTATTGCAACATTTCAAACAGTCTTTGGCTCTTTAAAGTGGGTACATCACTCGGAGTAGATTTCGAAAAACCATGTTGTTTCACCGATGACATTAATGTCCAAAACATCACACTGGATAGTTTTTTTTATTTTTTTTATTCACTGAGCACTTCAGAATTAGCATTAATGTGAAATTACTTTCAATTACATCCTCCCAAAGAGAGCACTAATAATGTCAGTCATAATGCTGAAGTATAATTAAATGCTAAGAAAAAAATTAGCAAAGGCCTCAGATACTCGCTTAAGAGATGTTGTTTTTGTGAGTTGTGTTTATTAGCGCCCACACAGCCTCTGTCTCACTGGAGAAAAGCATTAAAGGACCTTTCCCTCATTAAGGAAATGAATATAGCTGTTTAAACTGACTTCATTATGGTTTCGAAGGAGAACCGAAAGAGAAACAACTAGACGGAGAAAAGAAAAAGAACCCATTTAACGTAGGTCTGGGCTCTCAATGATGATGAAAATGTTGTCTAATCTATCTGATGCCATATTGAGCAGTGCAAAATGTAAAATAGTTCCAGCTGATTTAGCAAGGGTTAAGCGTGTGGTTTTCCATGTGTTGTGTGAAGCTTTTAATTCACTGTGGTAAGGCTCTGTCGTAAGATGTTTGTCCTCGCTAAAAGAGCATTGATCTGCTTATTCGGTGGCATATTACAAAAACAATCCCTCTGATTCCAGCGGCTCGGGGATCAGATGAGGCGGTTTGCTCTCATCTCCACAAAAAAACAAGCTTCTGCTTTCGTAGATCAATTATTAAGCAGCCGATGCAATCGCCGCCTCTCCAGAGCCTCTGCCTCTGTCGTGTCCTTTGTCATTCAAACGCCGAACAAACCGCTCTCAACTTACCCGGGTATGGTTGGGTAATTAACCGGCGCTGCTCTCCTCCTCCACTGCTCCCAAGCCTTCTCACCTCCTGCACCTACGAATGCACCTCCGCAGCAAACCCTGTTTATTGCTGTCTCGTTTAGTTGACGGTTAATTAAAACGTGTGGTTTCTGTTTTTACCGCTCCGATGCGAAGCGGCTCTGCCGAGGGTTGTGTAAATAGCGCGGGCGGCATTAACATCTTTTCTTTCCCTGCACGTTGACGGGATGCTGACTGCTCTGCAGGAGAAAATATTTAACGCTGTTGCCCTTACAGTACCAGTGTCACTGTCTGGTTTGCGCAAATGAAAGCGCCAAGCCAAAATAGCACCACACTGACAGGAAAACAGATATGTGGTGTTTGGATGCTCTTGGGATGTGTTCTTAAGGAGTTTAAAGGAACAGTTTGGCAAAAAAAGAAAATTCGGAACCTGTATTCTTTTTTTTTTCTTAAGTGGATCACAGAAAAAGATTTTGTTTATCTCCTAATTTCCTAAGTGAACGTTTTTCAGTAAATCTCAAATAGCTTCAGAAGACTTAGGCTAGACCTACATTCAGACTGCAGGCGAAGCAAATCTGCATTTGTTTTTTTATATATGACGTCACAAATCAGATGGAATATGATCTTTACGATTTTTATTTGGGCTATGTGCTCCCGAATCAGATACAGGTCTGCTGTTTTGCAATGCAACCTTAGTCTGAACCTTGTATGCTAATGCTCTAATTAAGGTAGGGAAAATGCCCTTCTTTGTTCTCTGAAAATTAAAAAAACTGGATGTTTAAAACTGGTTTTGTGGAAATGTTTTTTTTTTTTTTTGAGAACAGGCGTTTTCGAAATCTTGGTCTCCCAACCAACTCGACTGCCTTCTTAAAGGTATAGTTCACACAAAAATGAAGTTTCTTCCTCACCACGAGGCACGCCAATGTCTTCCAAGTGGCAGCTCATACCAGTTCTATGTCATAACGCCAGCTCTTGTGTCAGCAGCAGCACACACATACAGAAATCGTTGAATGAAGTTGTTCGCTTTGTTTTTAGCTTCATAACATTACAGTTGTGATCTGATTTGGCTTCTTTTCATAGGCCGAAATGAGGCAGAAAATAAATTAAAGTATTATGTTGATTAGCATTGGATATGTATATGAAATGTATTTTTCTTATGAAAATACCTGAAATCTCACTTTGCACTTTTTGTGCAACACTGTTTTTATGTGCCTTACTGCATGTTTGGCCACAGTATTGAAGAGAAATGTCCACTGAGCGGCGCTAAAACACAGGTTCAATACATGAACCCTGGCACATGCTATAGGTATGTATTGCGTTGTTTTAAAATCCAAATATCTGTGGACTGTTGCTAAAAGTTAATGCTCTGTCATGCTGGAACCATGCCCTACACCAAATCCAAGCCTAAACCTACCGTATAGTGTTAACAAATGCAAAATTGATATAAAAACACATTTGTTGATAGTAGTAGTCACACAGAGCTTCACCTCTTAAGTACATCTCTTTACTCTGACAAAAAACACATAGATATGAAGTTGGATGTGTGTGATAATGTTCAGAAGCATCAGTTTACGAATCTCCTAGCATATTAATGTTGTTTTGAAGTCATATTGTAAATAATTGTGCGAAAATACAGTTTATAAATCAAAACTCTCTAATTTTGTTTGAAATATTTAACTGCCTCAAGTGGTCATTTCTTTTGGAAACTGCAGTGATTACTTATTGGTATACAGTATATTTCATGTCTCGCTAAAAGTGCAAGAAGGGACTTTTATGCCGTGAGACCAGGTAGGAATTTAACTATGTGGGGCTCTCAAACAAGTAAACACCGTTTTGATGTTGTAGCAGTATTGAGCCATAGCACTGTGATTCAATTCTGTTTCATGATGCTTTCTTCTCCATGCTCTTCTTTCTTCAAAAACAAGAAATGCTATAGTGATTTTAGTTAGTAAGTGCTTTTATATATTTAGACGTGTCTTTGAATGATTTTCTCTGTCTGGCTTTGCAATGATAAGCTGTAAGTTACAGAGTTTGAATTGCTTCCATGACTTTTTCTCATGTGTATTGAGTAATTGACGGTGTGCGTGTTTGTCAGCCTCGATACAATAAACTATGAGGATGTAAAGAAAAATCAATGCTGCCACCTCCCCTTCCCTCTCAATCTCTAAGCACAAGCAATCGTTCATAACCGGACAACAAGAAAAAAGAAATGTATAGATTTTGCTTTGGATAGTACATTTTGCCCAGCTCATTTTGTACCAGATAACATCTCAGATGGCCATCACTGTCAGCTACCGCTTCTAAAAGTCTATTCAGACATGACCTAATGTGCGTTAGAGACAGCAGCCGGAGAATGATGATTGACTCAGTGGTGTCCGAGAAGTTAATGACCCTCTCAAGTTTATTATACCTTCAAATGGTGACCAATAGCTGTTTTCAGGCTGTTAAAGCATATAAGTACGTGTGTATGCAGGTGCAATGCACATGTTTTTGGTGTGCGTCTCTTGAGAGAAGTGGTATATAACTCAACTGGATCACAGCTGGTAAGGTAAGCTACTAGGCCATTTTTTTAGGCCTAGGGGTTTTGTACTGAAACACTGTGATTCATACTTTATGGCTGAGTTGGTGACTGGATGCAGCCTATCTATCTATCTATCTATCTATCTATCTACAGTATATATATATATATATATATATACAGTGAGGTTAATACTGTAATGAAATTTTATAATATATACATTTTTCATACAGTATCAGTGCCTTGTGTTTCATACACATTGTAGCACATCACTTGTAGCATTTAAAATGACAAATACACATTTTTTAGTGCTCAGTTATTTTTTAGAAAGTAAGCATTTACTGCCACGCATTTCACCATCAAATGTCGACAATGCTATCACTAAATTCTAGTATTTGAGCTACAGGAACACCTGGACCCACAGATGTCTGTACAATTTTATAAGCTCCAGTATCCATGACTTTGACAGGATGATGGAGGCCTGAGTGTGTTGTCTGGATAAATGATTGCTAGAATGGTGCAAGTCACACAGTCAACACCCTTCAGATCACAGGTTTCTGCTTGTGTTTGTGAAATAAACCTCAGTCGTGACTTGGTTTCATAATCTGATGGGTTTTGTCATAACTTCTCATGCAGTCTTACTAAGCTATTTGAAAACTCAATATTCTCGGCCTTGGGGATATCGTTTGTGACATTCCACTGCTTTGTAAAAGCCTTTTAGTCACTTATTCTCAACTATGCACAAGGTTGATTGTGATAATAAATGTCAACAGATTCAAGGCTTGGGTATTTTAAATTGAAATACGTCAAATAAGTTTTGAAATCCTCCAGATTGTTTAGGGTCATGCACATTATGAGGGTCCTGTGATGCTTACCCAGGTGGAGCCAGACAAGGACATAAGCTACTGACAACCCCACCCTGCCAACTTCTTCCATCCAACAGGACCATTTGGCTGCCTCCGTCTCCATCCGTTTATCACGCCTGCAAAAACATGACAGGTGCAGCTATTTAGCTCCCCATGTAGTCTAGAAATGAACTTCTCCCCAGAGGGTGTGAGTGTGAAGTGACCTTGTGTCTTTGTCAGACAGAGCTGCTGCTGCGGGACTCTACAGATCAGTGCTTGACATCAGCTGTTTATTTTAGGTGATGTACGTTTGATGTACATTTTAGTAGTAAACTCTAAAATTCTTCCAACTGATGGTCTGTTAATATTAAATGTGTCTGTTTTAATGTTAGGTAAGCATCTCTGAAATAATGAAAAATGACAATCTTTCAAACAAGTACTTCAAAGTTCAAGTGCAAAGTTAGAAATTTAATATTTGAATTCCTGACATGAATGTTTATACTGTTGTTCACAAACAATACATAAATAAATTCCACAAAAATAAACAAACAAAAATATTCCAAACAAAATATTTTTTCCTTTTCATACATCTCTTCAATAGATTGTAAAACAAAGTGCTGCATAGTTTTTGTTTTGTTTTGGTTTGTTTTCAAAGTTAAGATTAAATGAATAGGTAATTACAACATAAAAAATAAAGCATGTACACATATAAATAATCGGGAATCATGTAAAACAATTATAAATGAATTAAAAACATAGTATTATATAGTATTAACATAATATTTACATAGTTTTGTTTGCTTGGCTGTTTCCGTATAATCGTCCAGTAATTTGTCAATTTTGGTTTCTTTCATTTTGGTAACAATTGTACAAATAAATAATAACCATTACTATTATTATTGTGCCATTTATGCAAACATTTCTTTTTCAAGAATATCAGACTTTTTTCTTTATTTTTTAGACCCACAGAGAATCACAGAATAATTTGAATTCAGAAAATGAATATATTTTCTTTATTGCAGATATGTATTTGTCTACATATGTCGTGCATTTAAATTATCTTAATAGATCTAGGCAAATACAACAAGCAGTGTTCATTTAGATGCAATTACTGCAGTTTCTGTGCCCTTAAGATACACAAGTTACTGGATTGAGTATCAGTGTTTATTATACATTGTCTCATCCAATTATCATTATCCTTCAACATAAAATTATATGTTGTGCAATTAAATAATGATTAAAATCTGATTTTTACAGTCAAAAAGGAGTTAGATAATATCACATATAGTAATATTTTTTAATAATAGTTTGAAACCTAATTATGAGAGCTGACTCCAAATTTAAAGGGGATATGGATAATCTTATTTTGTACCGTCTTGTTAATTTTTTATGTAAAGTATATTAAAACCTTAATGACTGGGTAAGAATACATACATGATGAAAGAAAAAGAAAAAAAACCTAATAGCTATGTGCTGTGAAACCTTAGGATGGTCACATGGTTATTGCTGGCTATTAGACTAGAATTATAAAAATACCAATATGCCAATACATATTCAATTAAAGCATATCTGGGGGCTGTAAATCTCTTGGCACAGGTTAAACCTGAAGCAAACATATGTGTCATTCTCTTTGGCACACAGTCTCTGTAGTGTCTTTGCTGGGGAGAGAAGCTGTGGGATGTAGGGATACACTGATAACCTGACAACATTTCAGTGCTTTAGCTTCAGGTCAGACTGCAGATACGCTCTTGTGATATGTTTTCTTCTGCTGCAAGGAATAGAAATATAAAATGAGAAAATTTGGGCTTGATATGACAAACTCCACTTCAACACCTCAGTTTCTTAGCTTTTTACATTTCCTTTTTCTGACATAACCTTTTATTTTCCTGGATTTTCTCTGGTTAACTTTAATGCTGAGGTGGTACTGCAGTGCAGTGATGGTATCAGATGGTGATAACAATAATACTTTTATTCAGCAAGGGAACAGTAATTTGATCTAAAGTGATAATTAAGTCATTTGTTTATTAATTCATTAATTAATGTTCTTTAGAATTTTCTTTTTGGAAAAATTGGAATATACCCTCATTTTATTAGGCACACCTTGCTAGTACCCTTTTCAGTAATTTGCGTCAACGGTTGGACGGGTGTGCCTAATAAAGTGGCCGGTGAGTATATATATATATGTGTGTGTGTGTGTGTGTGTGTGTGTGTGTGTGTGTTTGGTACACACTGCCCTCCAAAAGATTAGAAACACCCTAGAGAAGTTTGGATAAAATTGGCATTAATACTTTTTAATTTGTGATAATTTTGCACTGATAAGAGACAACAAAAACTGGAAAACATTTAATACATAAACAGTTTTTTATAGAACATCCTTGAAGTAATGATGTTGAAAATTCAGTTTTAGCCTCACAGGAATAAATTACATTTTAAAACATTTTCTAAGGGAAAACATTAGAATTAGCATTTTAAATGGTGGTATTATTTCACTATATTAATGTATTTTGATTTAAGAAAAGCAGTCTTGATGAACATTTACAAAAGACTTCAAAAACATTAAAAGATTTTTTGAAATATAATGAATATGATACTAAATAAAACTGTGTTAATGAACTAAATAATTTCCATTTTCAAGTACTATAGTATTTACTGTGCATGGTGCTGCAAAGATAGCACTGTCCATAAAACTATGATTTTTGGTTTTGATTTGTTTTTCTGAAACATTCATATTACACATCACTGTTTCTTGCCTAACAACATACGCAGTGTCATGTAAGGGTGTCACGATCCTCCAAATCCTCGATTCCATTACATTTTCAATTCTAAAGTCACGGTTCGATTCGTTTCTCGATTTAAAAAATAAAAATTTAAAAGCACAAGCTATGCCATTTTAAGATTTTTATGCGATATAATAATATCTGACCTTTGTTCACAATGTACCACACACTACACTGTCAAATTTAAAATGTTTATTAACAATATAATGTAACAATAACTTCAATCAATTGGAAACTTATACAGAATAACCTGCCATCTAATTTCTCTTTTGTAACTGCAGTTTCTTCACAGATGATGACATTGAAGTTCACAAAAATAAATAGCAGTAAGTAAATTCTAAAGGAAGTTCTTGTTAAAGAGGAATATGAAAAGAGAACTGCTAAAAATATTGCAAAAATATTAACTATTTACATTTATATGAGCCGATTTTTTTTTAATTTTTATATATAGTTACATGTTCTTATTTAAGAAAATGAAGGCTACTAAATGTGCACTGCTAAGACCTTCCATAACTTTCTCCTTCACATTATTGTACATGGAGGGTATCACCATAGCAGAGTTTCTACCAATGAAAAAGGTTGCATGTTCGCGGCTATGAATACTCCTTCTGCGCTTGTAATTGCCTTTGCACGTGTTGAGTTACACTGAAGTTTAATTCCAAATGAAGACTGGAGAGTAGTTTGTGTTACACTTTTCGGTTTAACTGATACACCTGATCTTTTGGCCGTTTGTTGTAGCTGTTAGGTTGACTCCTAGCACTTCAAAAAGCCAAGCTGACGTTACATGGGGCCGTGGCAGCATCAACGATTCCATTTTTTGATTCCATAATCGAGATTGAGCATGAATTTCGATTTAAAATCGAAATTGTGACACCCTTAAGTGTCATGTAGCCTTTGCGTTCATTCACTAACAGGCTTGGTTCTGTTGAATTAACACCTGACCAGAGTGTAGTCCGATACTTGTGCTTTATAACTCTCATTGCCACAGTTAAACAACAGTGTCTGTTTTAAGACTCAATTGACCCTGAGGCTCTATAAACCTCTCTAGACCTGTGTGACTGTTGCAAAGCCTGTGGGCTAACTTTTCATCACATCACTAGATGCTGTCAGACAGCGTTTTATTTGATCAAGCGATTCTTTTTATTTATTTATTTATTTTAATCAATCCACAATCTGTCATCCTTTAGAAGCCAGATGACGGAAGCTCATTGCGACAAAGATAGGGGTGGTCGAGATGGATAAGGAGTGAGTGAAAGAGAGAGATACATCCTCTCTTGGCAGTGCAATGATGCAGGCATCCTACTGTGGACGATGGTGTGCCCTGGGAAAAGCCAATCTCTCAGTGGGTGTCATTACCTGTCATTCAGGCTAACTGTGTCCGGTGGGTGCCCCCGGACAGGCCTGCTGTAATTGTATAGGGGAGTGAGCGAGCAAGAGAGATAGAGTGCAAGAATGCAAGACTGCTAGAGAGATGGCTTGATGGGTATCGGGAGAAAGCAGGCCGACGTGGGCTATAGAGCTGACAAACAACCTCTCAGATTCAAAGGCAACTGGAACAAATGCTGCGTCTGGATCTGGCTGCCAGTAAAGGAGATGTGGAATATTAGAGCTGCGTGATGGTCCTGAATGTGTTTCAATCATTAACTGTGTGGAATACATCCTAGAACAAAAGAATCACCTTGACGGATGGAGCAGAACAGAATAGATCCACAGAAACGGACCGCTGGTTATGTGAAGGATGTTTTTGATTTCACCTCAGTTGATAGTATAAGGGAAAACTCTTTAGAAGTAAAAACTCGTTCATAGGCTTTCGTTATTATTCAGAATTGTCTTTTTATTCTGGATTGATTACCATAAGCTTGATGTATGATGTTTGGTTGGTATCAACATCATACCTCATATTTTGAAGCCCTATTCATCTTGTGCTATACGTCTTGTATTTATAATGTTAGTCACGGTTTCCTGCACCAAAAACATGGTAATTTATTTTTAAACATCGTTTGCTACCCTCTCTATGACCCTCGGAAGTAAAATGGCTTTTTGTCACTGTACCTCTGTAAGAAAATGTGCATTCATCTGTTTCAGTCAAGTGACTTTTCTATTTATCTGCTTATATGTATGAATGTTATCAAAGCAACAGCGGCAAATACAACAATACATGAATAGAGCAAAAACATCGATCATTGGATTTGATTCATATGAGGCCTCTTAAAACATTTTTATGGATCTCATGCTAGGACAATCTCTTCTAAGCCAGTGCTTAACTCTTTCCCCGCCATTGACGAGATTTTGCGGCAGTCCCTGTTGTAGGTGTATTATGGTAAGGAACGCCCTAGTGCATGTCCTGAATGAGTTATGGGATTTCCTGGGTCTACCCGTTAAAAAAAACGATGATCGTCATATATGATCATATATGTAGATCATGCATGTAGATTGGGTTTTGACTATGTTAAAGCGTAGCGTAGGCTAGATATACCTTTAAAGGCACAGAAACATCTGTAGTTATGCTGTGGATAGATCAATAACCCGGCGGTGTGTGTGTGTGTGTGCATGATCTATGTGTGTATATATACAGTAGGAACATATGCATGTATATAGCCTAAATGTGTTTGTGTGTGTGTGTGTGTGCGTGTCTGTCTGTTCTGTTTGCCGAATGCAATTTCATTTATTCATTTAATTATTTAAAGGTGAAAGAATATGGTATCTGAATATATTTTGCTTCTAAATGCAGTACTTTGATTAAAAAAAACACTACTTTGATAAAAATGTATTTTTCTCAGTTTTTCAGCAAAATGTTGTATTTCTGATGAAACATATCTGCATTCAAGTGATGATAAAACATCAACACATAAAGACAGAATAAAATGGATTTTTTTGTTTGAGAGCAGAAACTTTATATATGATATATAATATGTTCATGCATAGCAGAAAATATTCTGAAGGCCGTCAAATTTAGGTGGAAATCATCAAAAATGCTGTGGTGGCTGGGAACTTTATTTTCAAAAACGCTGGCAGGGAAAAAGTTTTTTTTTAATATTTACAATTTTTTTTTAAGTTTATTTTTAATTATATATATTTTTTTATTTTACATTACATTTTTTTTATCTGATCATCATTTTGTAATGTATTTTTTATTATGCTATTTTATTTAGCTAAATATTTAATTTTATTATTTTTTTCTTATTTCCATGGAGATTAAAAATCAATAAAAAGTATAATTTTGTATAGTATAGTACATACGTTCTTGTGATAATAAGTAATGCCCCTTGCTTGTTAAATGAATCTCCATCAATCACATCATGCTAGATGCTGTTCATTTACGTTATTCTTCTGACACACTGACTTTGAACTTTGTATGACACCGGCAGTTTTTATATGAACTGCATTATCAGCAGCCCTGTAATGAGTAGGTCTTTTCTTTGCATTCGCCAGTAAAGGGCAAGGGTGAAAGTCTCACCCTCAGGCTGGTCTCCTCGCCACTTCGATCTCATTGATCTTCCGCATTTAGACACGGATCTCAACCTGTGGTAAATCTTCCTCAATTATTCATGAGAACACCTCAAAGTCCTACATGCTGCAGACCTCATGAAGCTTTAATATGACAGCTTGTGAGCGGGTGTTTAACTGAATGTGCAGAGAAAGTTAATGTGGCAAAGGTTTGGTTCTTCTCAAGCCCTTCATTAGAATGATGCTGAAGCCAAAGATGTGTGTCTTGATACGAGAGGTGTATTTCTAGCTTTCTGTGTGTGTGCTTACGATTTAAAAGACAAATGTATTACAGTCTCAGGCAACAGATGGGTAAGGGTGGGAATGGCCTTCTGCTCAGACAACAGAAAATCGGTCAAATTCAATATTTATCTATCTAAGTTTTGCCTTCTCTTACAATTCATAATGGGCTCAGCTGATTACATTTGAAGGTGTGCAGTTCCACTTTATACTCTCTGTTGACATCTGTGGTAGAAATATATAGTCAAGTCAAGTCACTTTTATTTATATAGCGCTTTTAACAATACAGATTGTAGCAAAGCACTGAACATTAT
>JAUCMT010000028.1:9977458-9993442 GCA_032357475.1 Enteromius thamalakanensis
AGCATAATAACTAAAGGCGGATTCCCCTTGTTTTGTGTGAACCCTTGGTATTTCTAACTGATTCAATCCTAATGATCATGAGTGGTCTGCTAGGTTTATATTTAGTGAGCATATCTGCCGTGTATTTTGTATAAATTAGCATAAGAAAGTTTGAAAAAAAAGAAAACGAAACTCCTAGTAATACTGAGCTATTCCAAATTGAAAAGAAGATGCCAAGAATTTCGAAGTGAAATTGATGGAGATGCGGCCTCTGGAATGTCAGTATTAACCTTCTCTCCAGCTGAATCCACCCCTGCACTCGTGTTCAGATGACACATAGGAAATTGTGTGTCAGTCAGAGTTGTGTCTTATCATCTGGAGTGTTTGTGCTTTGGGATTGGATTCATTTTGCGGAGGTTAGCGTTACAACACGTATGTGGCGATAAACAAAAACCAACTCTAACTAATAGAATAAAAGATCTCAGCTTGTGAGATTTTGAAGACTGAGGACAGACGGACTGGAACAGTCACCATCCAGACTGAATTTGCCACATGTGGAGTCTAATAGCCTTCTGTTATCAGTCTCCCTGCAAAATAAAAAGCATTATTGTAATATCAAATCATGAGTCTCATTCACACCGCTTATAATTTGTTGTAATGGAAAAATATTTTCTACTAAGCCATTTCACCAGACACTCATCATTTCCGCACTTGAATGTCAAAAACCTGTAGAAGCTGTTTTCTGAACTTTTCAATTTTGAGTCCCCAAGTCAATACAGTTGACAAGAATTCATCTTGAAACACATTATCAGTTCTCTTTTATACCTTAAAAATATCCATCTAACCCAGCTCTCCATATTATTTTCCATATAACCCAGTTATTTCTCAAGGTGATTGCTTTCTTTTTGGAGTCTTGCTGATAGTAACATAATTGCAGTGTGTGTTGTGTTTGAGCACTAGCCAGGTTGGTTTCTGAACACAGCTCAGATGAACATTTGCGCAATGTATAATTTTACAAGAAACGTGGCACATCTTGCAGTTTCTTTTGACAAATGCTGGCTCACAGTTAGCAATCTTACACACGCGACTGAAACAATATTTTCTACCAAGTACATTTAGCTGTAATGTTTAGAGTGGCCCAGAGAGGTGCTTAGCGCAAGTGCCTGGAAGCGTGCCACGAGAGGGTGGTAAGGTGTATGTGCAAGCAACAAGGTAACGTTAAAATAGCACTAACAGCCAACTGCACCGTGGAACCTCTCCTGTGGGACCTTAAGAAGTTTTCAAGAGCAAGGCCTTTTACAAAGAGAGAAGATAACCACACACTGTAAAGACATAATTGTAAATCCCATTAATCTAAAAACTGTAATAGCTCAGTTTTTTTATTTATTTTAAAGAAAAAAAAAATTAAATGCACAGTTTTTGGAAGTAAAAAAAAAAACCTTTTAATTCGCTTTTAAGGAAATCTGTTCGTAGCTTAGCTATTTTGGGCATCTAATCCTGAAATCTTAAAAACTGCTCACCACACTCACATTTAAAGGGATAGTTCACCCAAAAATTACAATTCTATCATTAATTGTTCGCTCTCATGTCGTTCCAAACCATTAAGAACATCTTTGGAACACAATACACTATGTGCAGAATAAATTTGAGAAAATCATAGGCGGAGCATGTTTAAGGCTTGGGTAGGCATAGCCTTCCCCTGGCCAAGGGGATTGGGAAAAAAATTCTACTAAATTGGACAAAAATCTATTAAGTCTGTTGCCAACAAAGTGAAAACGAATAGACAGTGTCGATTATGACATCAAGGTTGCTCACGTTGCACCATATATATTATATTATTTTTTCAGTATTGCGCATAGGGATGTATAGGCAGGGTATACAATTTCTGGAAGCCAATGTTGATATTTGAAATCATCAAAACAATTTATGTGTCCATAGGTGTTTTGATACCGTACAAATTGTATGTGCTATAACTGACCCTACACCTAAACCTACCCCTTACAGGAAACTGTGTGCATTTTTAGATTTTCAATTTTTTAGTTTTTTAAGCCTTTTGAATTATGGGGACACTGAAAATGTCCTCCATAAATCACCTATATATTGTAATAATGTCATACCCATGTCATTATACAGATTTGCCATTTTTATTTATTTTTTATTTTTTTATTTTACAGATTGTATGTGTGTGTGTGCATTCCTAAAAATACGTTTTTTGTTTTGTTTTGTTTTTTACAGTAATTCTTTAGTAAAATTATGTTTGTTTCTCCAGACAGTCAAAAGTTTATATACCACTTTAGTGTATATAACATTCTAATAACCTAAAAAAAAAAATTTCCCCTGTAGCCAAAGTGCAATGCAAAGGTTCCATGGACATTTCATTTGGACCCATAAATGTCAAAAAAGAATATTTATTTTTAAGAATTCATGTGAGCTCAACATCACATGTCAGTTCAGTGACACTCACACAGGACACTTGTAGGTATGACACACTTCATGCACTGAGCCTGTCGTACCGCACACCTTTGGATTCATGTACTGAAGGCTTTCACAGGTCACTGTCGGCCGCCCTTCTGTTGCTGGTTAGTGCTCAGATATGCAAGAAGCAGTTGACCCTGAAGATTTAATAAGGTGCTTGTATTCCCTGTGGAAGCCTGCACTGTTATATATTTAAGGTGAGAGTCTGCCGCAATCCAGAGCAGCTCCCTAGAATGTAATCTGGACTATTGTAGGATGAGCATCAGTCCAATGGTAAAGTGTTGACCTTCAGCAAGATAAAGCCAGCGAGGGGCTGTCAGTGACCCCAGTCACTCAGGCGTTATATTAACAGCGTGCACACAGCTTCTGCAAGTTATCACAGTGCAGTGGGCTGTGTGATTAACACAGCCGCGGTAAACGTCGCCATTGTTTGTTATCTGGCCCATCCATTGAGCCACGCTAGGTAATCAGTTTCCTCCAGCCATGTAAGTTAATTGGTCAGAACAAACGGAGCACTGTTGCTGTTATGAGCAATATGTCATTTCAAATATTTGAGCTTGGCAGCATAAAAAACAACAATGTGCTGAAATACATGGCAACGAGTTTTCTCTCATGTATCTTTTATTTGTACATGAAAAAAATGTATAGTAAACAGCAAAGCAAAGTAAAGCTGACCGTTTTACTGTTTGCAACCACATATTCATTCATAAGCTTTTCACTCTTTTGCTAGTTATATGTAATTTATTTTCATTTATAAGTTTTGCATCTGTAAAATAATTTTGTTGTTGAATGAGGATCATAAAAGTACTATTGATGACATTTCAGGAAATCAATAATATGCATAAAGGCATCACTAAAAAAAAAAGAAGATATTATGTTTTGAATGATGAAATGTAAGGACAATAAACCCGTGCCTGCAACAATTTATGATTTATCTGCATTTTTCAAGAATCTCTGCTTAATTTTAATAATGATTACATATATTTGTGAGCTATTTCTAATCAACATAGCCTTTATTACAATATAGAATATATTTTCTATATTTAATAATAATATATTTTCTATAATAATATATATTCTATATTTAATAATAATATATATTTTTTGTCTAAATCTGGAATAAGACGCCATGTCAAGTTATTTCAAACTCTTGACTAATGTTAATGTTAATAAGTAGCTTTGCGCCTACATGTCATTATCAGTACACTCTCTGATTAATATCTGCTTAGTCTTTATTGTGATGGTCTCCCAAAAGACACTCTACTGACTATAATTAACTTTGCAAGTACATATCAACTTATCCTTACCCTATCCCTATCAGTCTACTAATACTCTGCTAGCACCCTATTGAGAGTTAGTAGATATGTAGGTGCAATGGTACTTATAATCAACAGAATACGTTCAAGGGACGATCAAAATAAAGTGAAAGGAAGGCTTATCGTTGCATGTCATTACAAGGGGAAGATGCTTGGCATGTGTTGCTTTTTCAAATGCATGTTAAAAGAAGGTATGCATTTCATCATATTAGCACGTATACTCACAGGCACACACACATAAAACACGGATATTATTTAAACACAAAACAGGAAAACTGTGATTTACAAGTGCGTATTGAACCATGGATGTCATACCGAACCGTTCAGTATTATTTTGAGAATAGTGACAGCCCTAGTTGGAGATCCACGCAGCCTCTATGTGACTATTCATTGGAAATGAACGATATTCGGTCTATTGTTTGGCAGAAGCAGTGAATAGGCAGCTAATAAGACGTGGGCAAACAGGACATGCTAAGAAAAGTTTAAAAGGGTAAACCAAATGAAGTTTAATGGAGTTGAACAGAATGCAGGGTTCTAAATATGCACTTTTATACCTTGACATAGACCAGTATTGACAAAAAACACCACAGACAGAATCCATCTTTTGTCAATGTCCTCTAGTAGCAAAGGAACAAATTTGCTAAAATATTATATTTCCTCCTTCAGAGTAGTACAGAGCAAAAGACAACAATGGCTTTTCTGTTAGTTGCCAAGGTTTATTATTAAATCTGCTCTGACCATAGAGTGAATTTGTGAAGTTTTTTTATAGTTAGTCACATACAGATGTTGTATACACAGTAGATTATCTATGCGAACAAGTCATCAAGGATTGATCATGCTGTGATATTCTGATTATAATCTTTCATTAAGTTGAAATCTTTCCAGGTAGCACTTTTCTCAGCATGGGCATATTTGCAGGCTTTAAGTAATTTAGTATCCTTACTTCCTGGAGACTGAGGTCTAGCGGGTCAGATTTCAATGGCTTGTTTTACCAAAAAGGAATGGAAATGACCAATTTAGTTGCACAAAATGATTGCTCTTGTAACACATTACGTACCACCAAATACTTCTAAATAATTAAAAAAAGTTGTTTTTTAAGATGCTGTCCAAGTTTGGTCAGTCAATTTAAAATGTGCCTTCATATAGTACATTTATTTAAAATATATTTTACATTTATGGAGATGTATTTATAGATTCTGTGGGATTTAGTTGGTAAGGCTATTCTATTTATTCTTTTATCATTTCGGTGGTTTGAGTAGGTCTGCAGGTTTCTTCAATAATGTGCTGATTTATGACATCATGTACAGTCCTTGGTATACAGTCACGACCTTGCTGAAGAAAAAAGATGATTGTTATTTGTAGTATGTGGCATCACAGAGAATATCCTTCAATGCATTTTCTCAAATTCTGCTGCTTTGTGTTGAAGCTGGGGATTTTGAGGTTTTATGAAGGAACTTTGAAAAGACTTTTCACAGTCACAAATAAATCTGTTTCTTTTTTTTCTCATTCTCATTTAAGTTTGGGAATATATTTCTGGAGAGATATAGTGAATATTTTGTAGAATAAAAACTCATTGCTGTTGCCATTATTTAGTATAAATCAGTGGCGAGAAGTGACTTGACTGAATGCTACACCCTCTATGAATATATATTTTCAGATGACTTTCAATATTTACTTTGCTTGGAGAAAAAGACAAGAAAATATACAGATACAGCTTTTCCCCTACTGATTTAGCCAAGTTAGTTTTGCATCGAATACAATGTGTTTTTTTTAGTAATCGAAAATTTTTCCGCTTGGGTGATCAATTCACAGAAAGGACATTTTCTATATATCCATTTACATAATACTATTTAGCCAGTTCTTAAAACTTGATTTTATATCTATTTATCCATTTAAAGACTAACAGCAGGCCTACAGTCTATTTAGCTGTATCATTAGCAGTGACACAATCGACATCAGCGCCATTGACCTGACTGTAATGCCAGCACCTTTTGCCATCCCGACCAGAGTCATTCAGGAAATTCACTTACACTTCAGTCCGATGCCAGTCACCCACCAGTGATCAGAAAGATCATAAACTTTAAGATTTGACCGGGTAACTTGTTCGCGATTTGTATGAGAGAAGAGAAATTTTTGCACTCCGGCTGTGAGATCCAAAAATTAACCTTTAGATTTAGTTTTTTATCAAATTTATCTAACAGAGAAAAGTTAAAAGATACAAGAGCTCAAACACTCTCTACAGCTGGGGTCTTCAGCAGGGGGTCTCTGGCAGTACTGCAGGGCGGTCTGTCAATTATTGTTTGATCTTAATCTATTTAATGTGGAAAAAAATTAAAATATTGCGTCTTAAGAAAGTTAAGAAAGTTCAGCTAAATGTTTCATTGTTCAAGCCACACTGATATGTACATAACGTCTTAATTATGAGTGCATGAGTTATATGACTTAATATGCAAACATTATAGACATCAACATACATAGATATACATCAATATGACAATAAACATAGGCCAGGATTAAAATGCAATACTTAATTGTTTACAATATGTTAGGGGGTCTCTGCTCCATCCTTATATTTCAATAGTTCCTATGTGGGCAAACTATTGAAAATTTCGTACTGCCGTTCCTGGAAATATAGGATGAGATTGAAATAAGCAAAACGATTATTGTTATTGTTCTGTTCATGACTCTCAAGATGTCATCTGGTCCATAAAGCAAATTAGCTGCAACATTGGGCAAAACAAGAGTTCCCTCTTGAGGTTTTATACACCAGCGTTGTTTGATTGTATGACTAAATTACCTCATTAATCATATACTGTATATTAAAAAAAACATAAATCAGCAGAGCTGGTGGCAGAGAGCAGATGCTGAGCACAGAGCACCAGGCTCTGCTTCAGTCTCCACTAAACACTGCAGAAATGGATCTTAGTCTCTCTTTGGGATCTTTGAGAAAATTGAAAAAGGTTCATTTCCACGTTCCATTTTCTCTTGCCATTAAGCTAGACGAGAAATGAGTTATCTGTGACTTATTCTTAACAACCATCTGAGTGCAGCACTTCTGGGAAGAGAGGACTGACTATAGGCCTACAGACTTATTCACCCAAACTCTGATTCTTCAGCACAAAATATAGTACATCAAAGATGTGATTTTAAAAAGAAATCTTTATGAACTCGTTCACACAGAGTCTGTCTGTTCTTAGAGTATGTAGTTTTCTGTAACTACAGTATAAACCATGATTTAAACGTTTGGGGTTGTGACATTTTCCAAAATACAATACAACCATAATATCATTTTTATTTAACTTCTAAATCTTTTAATCTAATTTGATATATTTTAAGATTATTTCAAATTTATTCCTATGATGACAGCAACATTTTCAGCAGCCATTAATCAGTGTAACAAATTATTATAATATGCGGCTTTGGTGCTTAAAAAACATTTTATACTGCATTTATGAATATGTTCCCTTTTAGTCAGTCACTCTGAGTCACCTCGGAGACCAATCCACTTTGAGTGTATTAAGGCTGAGGTGGTTTTTGTGTGAGTCATGTTCTTATTGTGGGAAAATGACCATCGAGGAATAGTGGACCACCCGCTCCTCTGCATGGATCTAGTGCTCCCCTTGGTGAGAGCAGCTGGGTGAGCATTACTTCTGGCAGTGGTACAGCCAGTGGCGCTGCAATTGGAAAGTCTGGTCTTACGCAAATTTACCAGCTTTCCTTTGGTTCTTGCTGCATCGAATGGTGAGTCAGAAGGTTCTGGAACTGAAATCCAGCCAGCGCAGTGTCCACTGGACATTCCACTGTGCCGGATACAGATCCAGAACTGGTGGCTATGCTTGCCTGGTCCGACGAGGGGGTAGGGCTTAAGTGGAAAGCTCCACCATGCATCCGAGCCCTGAAGGCTTGATGACTGGTACTTAGGGGTGGTCCGCCACGCAGCCTGAGATTTGTGTGGCTACCGTTGGTTCATCTGGTTGAAATGAAAGATAGAGCTGTGTGTCATCAGCATAGCAGTGCAGAAGCCATGCCCCAGAGATGTGGTGTACAGTATATGGAGAAGAGGAGGGGTCCAAGAACTGATCCCTGAGGAACCCCAGTAACCAGACGATGTGTTTTGGATACCCCCCCTCCCCAAGCCACAATGAAGGATCTATCAGTGAGGATTCAAACCCAGTGATGAGAGTGTGGACAGGAGGATCTGATGCCAGGTAACCAGCTTTGCTCCTTAGCGAAAACCTGAATACTGTATGTGCTGCTCTTTTACTCATGCTGTGATCAGCTGCAGCTGGATGCGACCAGCGCATGCCAATGTTTATTGGCCTGTTTTAATACACTCGAAGTGGATTGGTCTCTCGAAGCGAGATCCCAATTTCATCTGTCATATCCAACGTGATGTCTCTATTACCTTCTTCAGGAAATGAAGGTTTACATACGTAACCGTTAGGTTACACTTATATCGATAGTCCACTTTAGCCATTTTACTAACTATAAGTAACTGAAACTACATGTCTGCTAATTCTCATTAATTTGCAACTACATGTCTACTAACTCTCACACAGAGTAAACTGTTAGATTTACATTTTTTTAAAAATGGAATTAGACTGTAAAAAAAAACAGTAACATTTACGGTTTTACTGTTTAAAGTTACATTTACAGTTAAATACCACAATTTCTTTAACCATTTGAATGTTAATTTACCAACTTATTAAACTACGCAAATCTGTTTTGGACCTTTGAAATACACTGATAAGCACCAAATGCAGGTGGTGATGAGAAAGTCACATGATGAACCAAAGCCCATTACAAGAATATTTTAAATATGAACATATATAGAAGGTGCTCAGTGTCATTAACACAAGCACTAAACACCATCATGGTGTTAAACTAAAATATGTAGTAAACATTACTTTAACAACACTACATGTAAAATACAACAATAATAAACATAGCTGATTAAAGAAAAAACTAATTCCAACAAAATTTGAACTGCAATATTTTTCCCTGTTAATTTTACAGGAATTTACATTAACCATTTAACAGGTCATGACAGGTCATTTTTACAGTGTATGGTTAGTAAAATAAGGTGATAAATTAATTATATATATTGTTTTGTTTAGAAGCAACAGGCTTAAAATTCCATTCTAAATTGATATATAGCTGAAAGAAATTCCAATGCTTATATATCTTTCAAATAATTTATTTTAATGCAATCTAAACAAAAAAAATGGAAAAATAATAACTAGAAAAATGTAAGTATTCTTTTGTGAAAGAAACTCTATCATCAGCTGTACCTGTTTTTCAAGTTTCTAGCTAAAGTCTTTAATATTTTATCCATGCATCATATTCAGACGTTTTGAAGAGAACGCATTTGCCTTATCAAATATAGTTATGGGGCACAATGCCTTGCATCATTCAAGACAGCTATATAGCCTCAGGTTGATCCTAAATGAAGGAGTTTAGGGTAGGAGAGCCTGGAGGGAAAGAGACAAGACAAACACAATGCCAGAAAGCATTTCTATCCTATTGCATGGCAAACGCCGGGCAGCGTTTCAACAGTTCTTTATTTTTATGCTGGCAGCATTGGGTGAAGTGTATTAGAAAAGCTGCACAGATCTCTCCACTGTCAACTCCACCTTAAAACACATCCGTTTACTGTCGGCTGAGTTGTTCTGGATAGAGGACATGAATTATTTTTTTTTTTTTTTAAATCTGGCAGCTCTGTTCAAAAATATCTCCCACCTGCATTCTACCTGTTCACGCCTCAGTTCAGTGTCTTTTGAAAAAAGAGGGGCAAAAAACACAGAGAAGCAAAGCTATTTTCCACCCTGTCAAGATGAATGGCCGATCGCAGGTGGCCAGGAACACAGAAGGAGTTCTTGAAAGCAGCTGTTTAAAATGTGCTTTGTCTGTCCCATCTTTGCTCTTCTGTGATTTGGGCTGAACTGGAGTGACAGATCTCCTTTACTGTAGAACCTGGGTGGGCTGAACTGGAGTGACATATCTCCTTTAGAACCTGGGTACCAGGCATTGATTTTATAAACACACTCCCAAGTGCTCAAGTGTGAAGAGGTGCTGTGCCGTTAATTATGTACAGTAGAACCCACAATCATCTCAATGTTTGTTTGTATGTCTGGAAATGTTCACATCACAGCAGATTGTTTTTCCTTGTGCAATAACCCACTATGACTGTATCTGGCTGTGTATTGTTTTTGGCACTGACTCTACCCATAATGCACTGTGAATTCTAATGGGAGCACTAGAAATGCACAAGGTCAGCTCAGATGTGCTCCGCTGCCTTTGAGGTGATAACAGGGACCTTGACAGTGAGAGTCTCATTAAGCCCCACCTGATGGGTCTGTGGCTTACCGTGGGGATGAGTGGTTATACTTCCTCTTTTAATCACTGGACCATGTGAACGAATCAATGCAAGGATCAACTCCCAAACCTCAAGCCCAACCCACATAATCAATGTGAACACTTAGACTGCATAAAAGAAGCTCAAACAATACCACTGTGCATAAAGCGTAAGTAATTCTCAGTCTCAGATGACAGCTGTGTTTGTTTCAAATGATGCTGCTGTAGCTCAACTGGTACAGCAAAGATTTAGAAGTTAGTGATTGACAAATAAGAGATGTTTGTCTATAAATAAATAACACATGTGTAATTGTCTGTTTAAAGTACGTATTATTATTTATATTTTATTATTATTACTATATTTACTACAACATTTGAAGTAAGAAAAATAAAATAAAAAACAACAAGACTGCTGAGAAAAAAAAAATATATATATATATATATAATTTATTTTTTTTAATTATTTATTGCATGCTTTCAAACAAATATGTTTTACAAAATAGTTTTTGTATGGCAAAATAAATATTTTAGGTCAACATTTATATGAATGTATGCAAGCAAAAAAATTTATTAATAAAAACTATTTATTTATTAACAATACATTAATTAAATTAATTAAACCCCTAAAAAAGACTCCTGAAACCCAGTGCTGTATTTATTTACAGTATTATTGCTGTTAATTATTTTTTTTCTAACCAAATATAAGCATTAGGTTTGACTTCAGGTAAAAGAAAATGTCAGTTCATTAATTTATTTATATGAACTCATATGATTTATTTGAGTTCATTTATGTGAATTTAAAAAGAAAATATAAACTATATAACTAATTATATTTTTCTAAAACTATACCTCATAAAGTTTTTTTTTTCCCCAAACATTTTTTTCTTTCACATTTCTTCTTTCTTTGTTTAGTGAAAGTGCAAATATTCCATGTGGTTTCTCATATTCATTGCAATTATAAAAAAGAAAATGCTAAAGAAAATGCCCAGTACCGTCGCTCCCTATATGCAGAGTTCACAGTCTGCATAGGGTACCAGTTTCAAGGGGGGCACCATCCCGGTTTCTTAAAAAAAAAAAAAAACACTTTTGTTTTATATTTATAAATAAACATAGAAATCTTAACATACATATTATATATAGGCTAAATATAGGCTAATTATTAAAAAAAAGTATTTTATTATGAATGCGGTGAGACTAAAGATTTAATTCAAATACCCACTTCATTTATTATTATTTATTTTTTTTTATTATTTGGCCACCTTTTATAATAGAATGGCTACAGCCTATTTAATTTCTTCAACAAAATGTGGACATTTAATTTTGTCTGATTTCTGAGGCAATAAAATCAATCACACTGTATTAATAAAATCATATACATGTAGGCTAGTTTCTATCTAGGGCTACTATTGTAATTTATAAATAACACAGTGTAATTACAATTAATTTATTTACTTTTCTATTTTCTATTTTGACCCCTTATAGGCCAGTAGGTGTTTTTGTTTTTTTTGAGGGAGGGGGCAGAACAATACTATTCTGATCAGGGCACCCATTTGAAAATGTCACAAAACTGTAGTGTCATTTAGCATTCAGTAAAGCCAGTGGTCAAATGTTTTCTCACCTAGTGTATCAGAATCACCACCAGACCTCTAAAATCACATTTTAAAACAACACGCAATTGCAATTTAGTCTACAGACTCATCAGTCAACATTTTAAAGTCTCTGTCTGAGCTCAATGGGCCATGTGCTTTTAACTTAATAGACCAACATTGCATTTGAGTCCTCATGTCGTTTTCCTGTCATCTCTGTATCACGTTGTCTCGCTACTCTGTAGCTCCGGCCTTCTTCCATCTCTGTGTGAAATGAACTGCGAGTGCCGCATATGCACTATAAACATCTTCGTCACACAGCATACAGTCAGGTATTGTTTGCTCTGTTGGCAAGCGATTTTGTCTGTTGTTTTACGCTGGTCTGGAAGCATCAGCTGGAGTCTCTGGAGCCGTGAAAGTGTGGGTAGGTGTGATTCTGCACTAAACGCTATTGAACGCCTTCATATTAATGATGTGTGTGCTTGTTTTTGGTGATGTTACGGTGCCACTTTTTGCGGTGGCAGGAAAAATAACAAATCCCTTGGTCAGTTGTAGACTCCAGAGAGGCTATTACCACAACATGCTCTTTACTGGATGTGCAACCAATTGAATTTAGTCCACTGCAATTCTCCATCACATTCTCTATGTGGAAAAAAAAAAAAAAAGACGAGGAGGAACGATTTGGTGCTTAGCTTTGATAATGCCCTCTATGGAGTGCACTTTCTGTTCAGTGTAACAGGGATTTGTATGCTTAGCCTTCTGTTTACTGTAGGCAAGATAAGCACAAAGAACAGAAAATGAGAAAGAGCACATGCATGTCTTCATCGTTAGTCCGGGCATCCTGACATTTTTTGTAAACATCATTGCAGGAGGGAATGTCATGACCAAAAAAGGCTACAACCTTTAATTATTGTTATTCAGGAGAAGAGCGGAGGAAATGAAGACGAGCACTCAGAAACTATAACTTAATGAGCTGGAACAAAAGAGCCTGGAGAAGTGATGTGTATGTACTGTATATGGATATAGGAGAAGTACGGGTTCATTGACAGCAGAAGTATGCTTTGAAAAACAGTGACTTTATATTGCGATCACACTGGTGACTCATGAGTTAGTTCGATAGAAGAAGCTGAAGTTGTGTACATCGCAGCATGAATTGAAGTACATCGAAGCGGAATTAAAAGAATGCAAAAAGATGTAGATTTATGAAAGGCTCACTCTAGTTTGAGAATAACAAGTTATCAGTCTGATGATAAACCACAATAAAATTCCTGTCAGTATTTCCATTTCATAATTTAATTATTATTCAAATGTATTTCATTACTGGAATTTGAAAAACTTATGGTAAATACTGTCTAGAATTTAGCCAAATTAAAAATAGTTTCCACAAACTTGAAAGGAACATGTCAATTTTTTTTTTAAATAGGCTAATTTTCCAACTCACCTCGAGGTGAACAGCTGAGTTGTACTGTTTTTCATCTATTCAGCAAATTTCCGGGTCTGGCAAAAGCACTTTTAGCACAGCTTAGCATAGATAATTGAATCTGATTAGACCGTTAGCATTTTGTTCAAAAATGACCAAAAAAGGTTTGATATGATTCTTATTAAAAACTTGTCTCTCCTGTAGTTACAGTGTAGTGTAGCAGGCGCAAGGATATTACTCAGCGCCTAAAAACATTCCCCAACATTTTCAGCCACTGTGTAATATCCTTGCACCTGCTGCAGCCATGGTACGGCAGTTAAAACTTGTGTGCAAACTTAAAACCTTTTGTCGCCTTGTTTTTGTGATGGCTCTATTTCTGAAAATGTTGACAGCCACAAACTATACAAGTCTGCCAGGTTTCATGCTCACCTGGACTATTAATTGGCTTTACTTTCACAAATTTTCGCACTTCTTCATGAATTTATTATTTAACTTCTTCATGGGGGGCTAGGAGCTCTGCGGGCCCCTAGCCCTGCTGATAGTAACCCTAGCGAGGTCAGAGCTCGGAGCGAGGCTCGGTCCCAATCGCCCCCCTTGAAGGTGCAAAAGAAATCCGGAGAAGGGGAGGAAGCGGGGATCATGCATAACTAGATACTGAGAGGAGGGAGACGATGGTATTTAAGCCGAGGCGGATGAATGGAATTAGGAAAAATTAATAGGCTAGTGGGCGAACATACTGATGAGCATCATTGGGTACCGGCTGTGCTGGTAAAACATCCCTTACAGAAAATATCTTAATGCCTTTTCATTTTATAATAAGTATACAACTTTTTCAGTAGAGTATTCACAGTTTCCTGCAGCAGGAAGTCAGGAGTGTCGAGGGGTGGAGCAGAGGCAGATCCTGGGCGTTGTGTGTTTCTCCTCCTCCTCCTCTATCCTGTATAAGTGTGTGTGCTGAGTGATATGGTTTTTATACTGTGCAAACTGTATGTGTTATTGCCCTACACCTACCCTACACTCAAACTCACCCCTTACAGGAAACTGTGTGCATTTTTAGATTTTCAAAAAAACACCATTTTAGTATGTTTTTTTAAGCATTTTGAATTACAGGGACACTGAAAATGTCTTCTTAAAACACCTACATATTGTACTACCTATGTCATACCCATGTCATTATACAAATTTGTGTCCTCATAAACCACATAAACCCATCCACACACACACACACACACACACACACTCATGTTATTGCTTGTATCTGTTTTGATTTGAGCCAAATTCCCATGATACTGTTGTATTCTGTGCACTGATGCATGCATTATATTCTTGATCCTCCCTCAAGGCGCATACAGTAACTGACTCTAGAGTGGAGAATCATTTGGGCGTTTTCAATTCTAATGCTCAAAATGTCACAATAGCTGCAGCAACAATAATATATATATATATACAATATAGTGCATTGGCAGTGTTTGTGTTCAACAGAACTCGTCTTACAGAAACTGAGTGATGGCACACTTCGATTTGAACAGATTGATTTGTTTGCACATGTCTGCATTGTTTAGATCCAGAACTGCAGGTGCTGTTATTCGTGTGAATAAAAGCTGACTCTCCACAAGCCTGTGTTTGTTCAGCGTTGAACACTTCCGTCTATATAAACAGGACATGTTAAATATAGCCTGATAAATATGTTAACTTGCCTGTTTTTACTATACTCCGCACCGTTAGTGTAAAAATTGTGGCACTCTGGAAACTGCGAATGCACATAGAATATGGTTTACTCATAAATTAATAATTGTGTACATTTTTTGGTCTTCAGTGAGCTGAGAGAGCTTCTCTATGGACTTCAAATGAACCGCTAATTAATTATCCATATGGCAACACATGCTTAGTGGAGCATTAACAAGTTGTCGGAACTAAGAGAACAGAAGTTTATTCATCATCTGCAAATGTTCCCGTGTTATTTTAGTATTGATGAGATATTACAATATGAGATGAAATGAGATATTAATATTCTAATTTTAAAACAAGTACTTTATCTAAAAATTAATGTAACTTTAACTAAAATATATATTTTTTTATTTAAACTGCTTCCCAGCTAACAATTTTACGTGATAAAAACGTTCCTGTAAAGTTCCTATAAAGTTAAAAAAAAAGTTATTGTTTGAATGTTCTTAGATTTCTTTTTTAAATTTTTTTTAGATGTTGTATTAACGTTCTTGATTTGTTCTAAGAACGTTATTCAAAATGTTTTTAGAACGTTTTAGTCTCGTTATATTAATGTTCCAAGAACGTTATTTAAAATGTTCCACCAAAAACACAATGATATTTCTATCCTATTGTTTTTAAAAAGTTCCATTAACAACTCAATGGTAATGTTTTTATGCTAATGTTTTTAAAACGGTAATCAATTGCAGATAAAATTAAGGAAACGTTCTACTAACGTTATGCAAGAACGTTTGTTGATAACTTTGAAAGAACCTTTAGAGAACACTAGCCATCCTTGTTTGCTGGGTTTATTTCAAAGAAATATATGTTAAAGTATGTACAGTATATATATATATATATGTATATATAAACTTTGTCAAAATACTTTACTTTTTAAAAAATCACATGCTGTCAGGTTAAAAAGAGAATAATCGCACTATGATTTCTAAAATGATTTTATTTATTGTGTTTGTCTTTTCTGTATGTTTTTTCTGTTACATTTTTTATAAAATCGTTTTTTTTTTATCAAGTCACATTTATATTATTTGTCAATGGAATATATTGTTGCAAAGTGGCAGAAAAGTTCCAAAATATTCCAAAAAATTCTGGAAGTTTTCCTAGAGAGTTTCTGGAATATTCAAATAATTTC
>JAUCMT010000028.1:10000758-10024942 GCA_032357475.1 Enteromius thamalakanensis
TTTTTACAAAAACCCGATATTTCACACTTTGCCTAAAACCGTCAGGCATTCTATAGAATGCCGGATTTCACACATTGTCTGTAACATGTACACTAATAGCAGTAAACAGCCAGTGACTGTAAGAATACTGCAAGGATATTTCTTATTTACTACACAACATTGTGACAGAGTCATTCATAGCAAAACACTAAATAGAGCACTTGTCAGTCTACCAAGAAAACTGTCAAGGAACTGCATTAATCTTGTGTACTGTGAACGAATGCGCTTTAATATGAGAACAAAGGTGACCCAGAAACACTGGTGTCTACATTCTTCGCTGTTTAGAATGTTTCTAGAAGTTCTTGAGGACTTGTTAATCTCTTGTCACAGTTGGATTTGTCGAAATATCTTGTCTCACTTTCTGGGTCTCTCTCTGTCTTCTTGAACTGTGTCCCAGCTGCCATTCTTGATGACCCGATGGAGTGTAGCCGCGGGGAACGACTGGCCATCACTCTGGCGAAAGACAGCATCAACCGTTCAAGCAACCGCTCCACCACAGGCAAGCTGGAGGTGGACATCTTTGAGCTGCTCCGAGACAGTGAATACGAGACAGGGGAGACTAGTGAGTACTCAAATGCATTATATCATTTCTGAGATGTATATAATTTTTTATACATTATACCTCAATAAATGTTTTATATATTTTATACATACACTCAAAAAAATAGCTTGTTGATCTAACTTAATAAAATTATGACACACATTTCCCTCCATTTGAACTGATTTATTTGAACTTAAAGTAAGTTAATTGTACTGATGACTAAAATTCATGCTAATACAATGAGATCAAACCAATTTCATTTGACATGTTCTGTGAATGTTCCCTGAACATAATTGACTCAACATAATTGTTGACCCAACCATTGCTGTTGCTGTACAGACTGGTGCCTTTGTGCAAAGTTTCTATGAAAATGAAAAGGCCTGGTAAAGTTTAAGCTTTTAATGTTTAGTTATTTTGAACATTTTAAAGAGTTTATACAATATAATAATGTTTGTTTGTATTTATTAGGTTACCATGTTGGTGGAGAGTGGAGCATGTGCTTAGGTTTTCAGTAGCTGTCACAAACACACAAACACGATTGTTTGACTGTGAAGGGTAGAAACATTGACTACATAGACTGTGTAAGTCTCATACTTGTCTTATTTATTATCGAATGGGAACATAACAGACATCTTAATACTTGATCACATGCTAAACACTACATCTGCAGCACACATGTACTGATCAAGTAAAAATCTTCTCGTCACCGACATTAGCACACAACTTATATAGCCATAGCTTAACAACAAGGTCTACACTTTACCATGATGGTGACCTCAAAAATCAACATAAACATAAACTCTTTTAAATGTCAAATATAACTGATCAACAAACTATAATAGGTCTTTCCTTTTACTAAAAACACATGAAACAGCATTTAATTTCAACATTTATTCTCATGATCTATCCGTACGCAAAGCATGCTGGGAACCAGAAATTCACTGCTCAGTTTCAATTAGTGCAACATAAATTATTTGTTCAAGCTCAACACAAATGGTTTAAGTTACCTTAATTTTTTTACAAATGTGATTTCATTTAACATAGTAAAATTGAGTGCAAATGACAACTGTGTAAAAAACTAAAGATTTGTGTTGGTTTAGCTTATTTTATTCAAGCAAACTGAGCAAACAACTAGAAACATTTTCTGAGTGCTGTGTATATATATATATATATGTGTGTGTGTGTGTGTGATCGCAAGTTTTGGAGACGCACAACAGGCGCATTTTCTACTATCGCGCTCTCTAAATAGCAAAAAAGAAAAATATTGTGTCATTGACTTTAGACCAGGTTTGAGTTGGTCTGTGGCGCAGTCTGTTTTCGATTCAGTTAACCTATTAAAATAAAACATATATAAAATAAAAGTGTATCAATGCTTTTTTCTGCAATTCCTGGTAAACTACGAACAGTAGTTCAAACAAACGAACAGTTGCTCTTTGGTTTCTAAATGTAAACTATGAAGTACGCTATTCATGCTGTCGAAACATACGAGGAGTGATCAAAAGTTCAAAGAGACTATGCCCATGATAAACAACAAAAAACTGTCCTCTTTGGGATAGCATTAGTCTTTTTGTGTAATGATGCATTACAGCGCTCCTGACAGACAGTCCCTGATTTGTTTTATTTGAAAAGAAATACAGTTTTTCTTGTTTTAATATTTTTTAACCTTTGTAATGAAGTGCAGTGACACACATATAAATAGACTTATATACGTGCATAATTAGAGTGTCTGTCAGTTTCATCTCTCCATATGTTCTTAGCTGGTAGCAGATGATGTGTTCTGTGATAAAGAAAGGGACCATTATGTGAAAGCAATTCAATTAACAGGTTTTCAAGTGCGCTGTCATATTCATAATCTGTCTTCGTATTCAGAAAGGTATGCAGGAGTTTATTGGAACAATATTGTTTCCTTGGTTACAGGAAAATCACTCTCAAAGATCAGCTGATATGCTGTATACAAATTACATTTTTAGTAACAAACTCCAATAAGAATTAATGAATTCACAAATTTGTAAATTTGGTTGGTGGCCTGGAAATATTGCAGAATCTGAATTAGTCCTTATTAGTTTTTAAATATTAATTTTTATTTGTTGTAATATTTACTTATTTGTTTGGTGGCCTACTGTAGAAATAGTGCAGAACCTGAAATATTCTTTATTTTGTGTTATATATTTTTGTTTGTTTGTTTTATAAAAAAAAACTTTTATTTTACATCATAACAGTTTGGTTCTACATTTTACAAAATAATTTCTTTCTTTATTTTTAATTGTGCTTAAAATTGAAAAGTGGAGCTTTTTTCTATTTATTTATTTTACATCATAACGTTTTGTTTTACATGTCGAAGTATCATAAATGTTTCAGTTTATTGGTTTCAATCTCAGATTTTCAATGTGAACTTCACTAAGCCTTTAAAATTGAAACTGACAGTCAGCGAGTTTCAAACGAATAGTGCGACTTTCACTTTAACAGCTACCAGTCAATCTTTGTGTGCCTTCTTTACTTTGAGGCCCTAGATTTAATAATGCTTCCCTTACGAATCTTGAATCAAATAGCATTGGGGAGAACAAAATAGAGTTGCTCACTCACAGAGGGATATTAAACATGACTGAGGTTCATTGTTGTCAATGAAAATAGGCAGCACTAAAATCAGGAGACGACGAGCTGTAATTTAAACACTGAGACACATGCCGGTTAAGGATGAAAAGCTTCTCCTAGTTTCTCTAGACTTATGAGGCAGTGCCATTAAAATGCCCCTCCTGATAGATATAAACAGCTTTCTTTTGCTGTCTATATGGTTTGTCGCACAACCCTGTTCGGTCTAATTCAGTATTGTAATAGCTTGCAGTATGCAGGAATTGAATTAGAAATGGATCAGTGACACTCCCAGTAAGGGAGAAATGTCACACTGCCGCTACCTGCCCTAGCATACTCCCGTCTGAAATCGCTGAAGCCTGCATCTTCCCACAGCCCACATTATGTGTGTTTGCGTGTGGTCTGCATACTAATGTTTGTGATCCCAAGCGAACAGAGACGTCCTGATGTCAGCCACAATCCACGGTGCTTACTCAATCCACACGGATTCATTGTCCTTCTCTGGATCAGCCGTGCAGGAGGGTCATGTCAAAAGATTCAACTCCAGTCAGTCGTAACTGCGAATCACCTGACCCTCGTGACTCATAGGACATGCTAGGGTTAATAACTGCATGCCTTATGATCCGTGCATTCAAGACAAGAACACAGATAAGCTATTCATATTAAAACACACAGTTTCTGAGATATATTAAGCAGTTATAGGGGATTTTTTTAGTATATTCTATTATATAATTCTGTTAAATTCTGTTACACAATTACGCACATTAACCGAAAGCTTAGTTTTTTCTTGATTAAAACAATCAAGAGTCTAAAGGCTTAATTAAGCCAAAATTAATTAATTAATTAATTTTATTATTTTTTACAATTTTTTATTATTTTTGATTTGTTATATTATTATAGTTGCATAGACCTTGCATAGACAGCAATGTAACTGCCACATTCAAGGCCCAGAAAGGTGGTAAAGGCATTATTAAAGTATTCCATGTGGTTCAACCATAATTTTATGAAGCAGCATCAAAGAATACACAAATACTACTTTTTTACAAATACAGTTTTTTCAGTAACAGCTTTTTTTTTTTTTTCGTTTGGGAACCTAAATGGAACCTAAGTGGCATCACTGCAAAAATCCCTTTTGGAAGCGTTATTTTTTTTAAGATTCATATACTACTAATAGTGTTAATGGCAATAAATCATGAGATTAATAGTGATTAATTGCATTAACAAGCTGCAAAACAACGCACAGCAAGGTTGACATTAATCCATAAGAGTGCCCACCTCCTATAGGCTACACTTGATTTCCAACTGAGAGCAGTTGACCTGTGAAATCAATGCTTGTTTTATTCACTGTAGCAGTGTGTAGTGATCCTAAAAATGCAGCTCATCACCATTCAGTGCACCGCGAAGATCTGCTTGCAATGTTTTATGAGGAAACAAGAAACACAGGCTTCCACAGGTGTCTGCATTAGCATTGGTTACCATGAGACTGAGTTCAAAAAACCCTCTGCATCTACTGGTGCTTTGTAATCACATTGTTTCCCTTTCCTTTGTTCCCAGCATGCCATGCTTAAGTGCTCCGAGCACCAGTATCTGGCTCATACACTGCCCAGATCATCATAATTAAAACCGAGAGGGATTATATGCCCATATGAGTTCAGACCGATGCCCTGCTTGTGGGCCGGAGAGAAACAAATCTACCTCTTACTCCTCCTCCTGCTCCTAATCACAAATATAATTTCAAGACACACTTTACTGAAAGGTCAGTTAATAATAAAATGTAATTTTGTGTGAGAGGCTGAAAAAGAGCAGATTAATAACAGCGCTAAGCCTCTGATATATTGTGCTAGATTGTGATTATAGTGAGCTCTTTAAAACTCTTTCTTGAATAAAATGGAATTATTTGAGTTTTGCTAGTAATTTTTAAAGAGATTAAGTGGACACCAAGGGGTCAGGTTTTGGATGATTAGCAGCATTCAGAAACTATACCATCTGGCCCCAAAAATTCACATTTCTCAATTGAAGGTTGTTCTAAAGTAGACGTTTGTTCTAATGAAATACATGTGTTTGCAAGCAACATGTAAATATTAAATATAGGATAATATTAGATGAGTACCATACATTTTATTATTAATAGCTCATTCTTGAAGTAAAGTTTTTCCTGTCTGGTGATTGGATTCACTGTTTTTAATTGCTCTATTGAAACTGGGAATGCGCATGCAGCGTCAACAGGGTTGCCAGATTTTCACAATAAAATGTCTTATTGGTACTCAAAGCTAATAGCGTTTTGAGGGAGGTGCCCCAGTAAAAAATGCATTCCAGGAGCTAAATATCACATTATCATAGTCATTTTAAACCGCGGGCATGAAAAACAACTCTTTTTACCCTTTTGCTTTAGACAATATGCAAATGTTATATCTTAAAATAAACAATAAGATGACTACTGCATATTTCTGGGAAAAAATGCAGTGATTGATATATGTGACCCTGGACATCAAAACCAGTGGAATCTGAGGGTACAGAAAAATCTAAATGCTGAGAAAATCACCTTTAAAATTGTCCAAATGAAGTTCTTATCAAAGCATATAACTAATCAAATTAGGTTTTAATATATTTTTAGTACGAAATTGACTAAATACCTTAATGGAACATGATCTTTACTTACTATCCTAAGGATTTTTAGCAAAAAAGAAAAATCAATAATGTTGACCCATACAATGTAATTTTGGCTATTGGTACAAATATACCCCAGCGACTTAAGCTTCAGTGTACTGTCATTATAAAATAACTTATTGTTTATTTAACTCTAACAAATAATGTTAATTGTTAAATTGTTGAAGAGACTTATTGATGTTTCCAATAAAAAGGAAATATATTTTTATCGGCATTGGCTATCGGGCAAAATATGTTGAAAAAATATTACGATTGTGAAAAAATCCAATATCATGCATCCCTATTAGTTAAGGATTATTGTATTCTATTAGTATTAGTATTGTTATTATTATTAGCATTAAACGGTGTTATCATCAGTTTCTTGACACTCCAAAGCAATTAGTCATATATTGTTTTTATTGAGATTTCAAATCACCTGCTCCAGCCAAGCAACTGGCATTAAGAAGAATGTGTATGCCAAACATTTTTAAATACTTGTTGCTTTGTATGTGTATAATAGTCTTTCATGCATGGCAGATATGGCATCCTTGAATAAAAATGGGTCAGCAGCACTCTTGCCAGGGTCACATCTTGCTTTCCTTCTGTTCTCTGTCTGTAATAAATGACAGTTGGTCTTTCCTTTAACTATTGACAGTGTGCCAGATCATGTCCAAGGGGGTTGTGGCAGTCCTGGGCCCCTCTGCCAGTCCGGCTTCCAACTCCATCATCAGTAATATCTGCGGTGAGAAAGAGGTGAGTGCTGGCATTGTTTCTCTTTTGTCATCAGCGCAACATACCAAAGCCCAGATCATATTACCAAGTAATCATTCATATCATTACCGTAATGACCAGTGTGGTCAGTGACATGCTCTAAAAATGATCCCTAACTACAGCAGATGAACACAACAGCCAAATGGTGGGTGTTAAGCCGTGGCTACAATGTGCAGCTGTAATTAATAAATGCATAAATTATTATTGACACATCATGCTCAGTAATCCCACTGTTCAGGACTCAAACTTTCCTATAAGCATTTGTTCTGCCGCTGGCAAACATGAAGACACGAGCGAAAAGACTAAGTAAATTACTGAGGGAAGAATTAAATTACCTGGATTAAAAGAGAATTTATATTGATTAACTGTCGGCGTAAGGCAGACTGAATTGTTTGGAGCTGTTTCTCACTTCATCAGGCAGTAAGCGACATAAAACACAACTCAACTCTCATTTTCCAAAAAAGTTGAATGTTCCTTTAATTCCAAGTTAGTTCCTTTAATTTTAAGTTGTCCTATGTAAACGCTTTAATGTATTTTAATGAATTTATAGCTGACATATAATATCGTCACAAACTGAGCCACCAATTCCAAACAGTCTAGCGTTGGAGTTGATGCAATATTATATGTGGGTTTTCTTCCAAAGCAGCTGTCAGAGGAATATATTACTATCACACAGGTAATGAATAATGCAGCTTGAAACAAGTTTACAGTGCGTACTCAACTGACTAAGCATCACTCCTTAATGTCTTCATAATTCATAATCAGTGGCAACTCGCCTTCCAAAGTGAGCAACGTGTATAAATATTCATAGTCACATCTTATAAATGACTGCTTAGGTCATAGATGAGGCCTTGTGTAATGAAAGTTTAAACGTTTACATCAGCTATAATACACCTCGATGAATATTTATAATCCTGACATTTTATTTGTTTTTCAGGAGCTGTTATATGTGTTTGCAGTAGGTCAGGGTTTGGTTAGCGCTGCTTTGGGATGATGAAATAGGAGGGGTCAGATGCTCTCTCTCCTCTGTCTATGAGGAAAGGTCATTGTGCTCGTGTTATTGTATTATTGTATAAAGTTTGTCTGTCTCTAATGGTCTAAAGGGAGGAGGGGTCATTGTGTTTATAGTGGTGTATGTGAGAGAGAGAGAGAAAGAGAGTACAAAACAGGAGAGAGTTTGTAGTTTAGCAGGATCCCCTGATTCTTCATTTTATATTTGAGTGAAACCAGGCTTACTGGGGCTCTGTGACTGATATGTTGAAATATGGAATACAAATTCAACCTGCTGCAACAGTTTTTCACAGTTCTGCAAGAAAACTACTTTGCAACCCCAAATGAATCTGCATATCCCCCCAAAACAGAAAGTTTATTTTAAAATTATTTAAAATTTAATGATCATTACCTTAATGCATGTAGATTTTTATTTTATTTTATTTTTTTTTATCATTGTTTTTATGTAGTGTGTATGTATGTATGTATGTATGTATGTATGTGTGTGTGTGTGTGTGTGTGTGTGTTTACAGTTTGATGAAACTAATAGTTTGTAGACATAGTCATAATTCAGTTATTTTATTTTTATTGGATTATAGTAAAATTCCAGTAATACAATGACATTTTATTTAAAATATCAAAAATAAATAAATAAATAATAAAATATAGAATTGTATTATTGTTATTATTTAACAGTTTTATTTATTATTTATCAAAAGTTTATTATTATTATAATTATTATTATTACTTTGTGGATATGAAATTCAAATTTCATGATCCTAAAATAGATTTCATCATTTCTGTCAACAAAATACAACTTATTTATTTTATTACAATGTACATTTTATACTATAGTTTTTTATAGCGGCAGAATATGAGATTCACCCATTGCTGTGTACAAATGTAATTTACTTCTGTATGCATACAAATGCAGAACATATTAATTTACCTCAGTGTGCATTCATGCTTGTGTGAGTGGGTGTGTTCGCGCTGGTTAGATCACAGGCATGTTTGTAATATGTGGGAGGTCTATATTGTTCAGATTGTGTCATTCATATTCCTGTACACAGCTGTTCTCAGACTGACAGTTCGGCTAGAAGATAGAAGTGAGTACAAGATGAACCTCTACTCGTTTTATTTTGGATTATTTTTTAACAAGGGTGCTTAAGATGCTCCTGCACTCATGTAATCCAATAATGTCAGTTTCCCATCTGGCCTAAAAAGAAAAGACAAATTTGCTATGAGGGTCTGGAGTGTGGCTTTTCTCATTATTACTAATAAATGTATGTTCACAGAATACTGTCACTTCCCTTTCTCTTATTTTATTTTATACTTCGAGAAGTGACAGCTCTTGTAAAAGCAGGAAACATATACAGTCTAAGTGATTTTGCTTCTTATACTGTAAGTCAAGTACAGGAACCTTTTTGGCAAAAAAAGAGTTGTTGTTAACAGTAGAATATATGTTTTCTTGGGAACCCTGGGGTTCAGTTAGCAAATTACATTGTTATTCAAGTCAGTCACTTGAGAAAAACATATACATGTTGGACAAAAAAAAATTGAGCGGAAAAGAGGCTTTTCCTCTAATTTCTCATAAATATGAATGGTGTGTTTGTAGTACAGAGGGTGGCAGATGAGGAGGCAGGAGCTTTTGAGAGCTTTAGTAGCTACTACATGGCTGTGCTTAAGGCTGAGGCCTTTGAAACTGAATGACACACTGGTTCAGGAGAGGAAAAAGATATGGGAACTAGATGAGGGAGAAAGACCAGGCATGAAACTCAAGAGCACAACAGACAGAAGCTCCCGTGGAGCCTGAGACCTCTGCTGAATACATTCATAGAGACTATTTGTATTCATGTGTTGAAATTCAAATCATAGTTTTGCCCCTTAGGGGCACTCTGTGCCATGGTGGTGATGCTGATTTTTATTCATTATTATTTTGGTAGCATTTTTGTACATTTTCATAAATAGGTGTGTTTTTGTGTTTGCATCTCTTGAATGATGGGGCTGGAAGTCTGATGCCATGTTAAAAATCTAGGTTATAAAAACTAGTTTATATATATATATATATATACTTTTTTTTTTATTTGAACATATTTAAAACAAGAATGTGGTGTTAAAATAATGTTTTAGTTTTTTTTCTGATTACATGTTACGTTACTTAAAAGAATGATTATTATTTTTACAAATTGAAATTAAACATTATGCTGGATTGTTAGAGTTTACTGAAACTAAAACATAGTACAATTTTAAATATATATTTAACATAAAATTATACAAGAAAAATCCAAATGGAAAATTTATATATATATGTATGCAAATTGAGTGAAAGGACAGATTCATAGAATAAAATATTACTTCAGTAAAAGTACTCCTTTTTCAATTTTTCGCGAGTAAAAATACAAAAGTACTCTGTTTTTTACATACTTAAGTAAGTACTTAAGTACTGATAGATTTATTTTAGGATACTTTTATATACAGTAGCAAATATTTTTTATAATCTTACTGCGCTAAATACCTAGAATTTCCTAAAATAACCACAATATGGAATCAAGATACAGTATATTTTTGTTGTTGATTGGATCACATTGGTGATCATGATGTAATGTTCACAGTGAAGCTTACCCTGCAATGTACCTGAGAGAAAACAGATTTGACCATCTAAAAGAAAGGGGTTTTAAAGCTTAGGTTATTGTTTTGCAGAACTTCACAGTTATATATGACATAGAATAAGTTAGGAGAAACACATTTTCCTTTTTTTTTCTTCTCAAACCTTGTCTGTGCTGTAAAAACACTCCTGGCCAAATGCCCCCAGAGGGATATAGGGCTAAATGCGTAGCATTTTTAAAAAATACTGCAAACTTTACAGCAGCAGGGAATTTTAACTTTGAGGTGTCTGCATTAATTTGAGTGGGCTTAAATATATCACCCTTTACAGCAGTGTAACAAACATAAACATTTTTACATAAAAATCTGATTTTCAGTAAAAGTAATTAAACCTAAAATTCGACATTTGTTACTTACTTTACGCATCGTCAGTTGTGCGCGCCAGTTGTTCGGTTCACTGGAGACTCGCTCAGAACGGATCGTTTGAATCTGTGAGCTGTGGAATTGCGAAGAGCTGCAATCGGATCATTCCAATTCAAGAATGAATCGCTTGGTGCGATTTGCGAACCGATTGAACAGGCTCTTTAAAAAGAATGAGTTGCTCCTTTGCGTCTCAAAGCACGTGATATATGAGTAACGATATGTTTTATGAAATGTAGTGAAGTAAAAAGTACGATCCTTTGCTTAGAAATGTAGTGAAGTAAAAGTAAAAGTTGCTAAAAATAAAACAACTAAAAAATGTACTTAAGTACAGTAACAAAGTACAACTACTTTGTTACTGTCCACCACTGTGTTACATTACTAGCATAGCAAAATGCTTATGTATTTGGAGAATTTTAAAACAGTAAACATAATATTACATTACGTTGTGTTAATTGAACTTTTCAGTCAGATAGTTATGCTGTACAGTTTGGTAACACTTTGGTAACATTATCTTAATCCTATCCCATACCTAAACTTAACTCTTAATTCTTAACTTCACTTAAATCTTAATAACTAAACACAAACCAAAACACACAGTTAACACTAAGGCTACAGTGTACCCAAAAGTTATTTTAAAATAAAAACATATTCACTTGTGACTGTAGACTTTTTGTCCACCACTGTTTAATCAAATTATAGTGAGCAATCATCTCAGTCTCTCAGGTTATCACTGATTACTTATTAAATAAAGATTACTCCACTTGGTCGAGCATGAATAATGGAGTATAAGCAGCGGCCCACAACAGGGAGACACGCAGGAGCGTCAGCGTGAGTTTAAGCCAGCAGACTCAACCTGGAAGCCCTGTATATTTGTAGCTAGTGTTTTTTTTTTTGGCATGCTATTTTGGGCCAGACTTTGTTCCAGGCTTGCCAGCGTATGAGAGTGGACTGAGCAAGCTGTGTTTGATCCTGAATGCTGTAATTTTGCTAGCTATCAAAGCTTCAGCCCAGCAGGAGTCTTCATTTACAGCAGTCACTCTGCAAGAGCTGTTTTTCATCGTCTATCCGTCCATCCCTTCCCTCTTCCCATACACATGCACATACTGTATCTTCCCATACTTCTCGTGGAGTGTTTTTGGAGAAGCGCCAGTGATGTGATTTGTGCCAGTAACTTACCATTAACGAGATTTGTGTACCATATTGCAAGTTGCTTGAGTAATTAAGCATCTGTCGGGAACGTGAATGTATGAAACAACCGTGCTTGCTTCAGGTTGGCTGTGGTTCCTGGCGGACGAATCCAACAGAGCAGGGTAAGAGGTCAGTCGTGGTGATTAAGCTATGAAAACTTTACTGGAGCGTATAAGGCAGCGAGGCTCTTAATGGCAGAACACTTCAGACCTCATTGGCTTAAATGATGTATAACTACAGCACGGCTGATCCCTTACCGTTAAGTGCTATAAGCGCTAATGTTGTGCTCTATGGACAGATGAGCACTGAAGGGAGAATAGGCGATGTGTTTGACAGAGCACTCTAGATTTGCTGTCAAATATTCCACTTTCCATCAAAATGGGCCTTATTCTTGTGGCTGCACTTGGAAATCTGTGAAGCCTGAATCTGAGTCTTAAAAGCTCTATGACTGCTTTAATATCCAAAGTAAATTGATTCAGCTGTTTTATGATGATTTTAATGCAGCGGTCAAGTAAAAATAACTAAAGCAAATAAAATCTAACAAAACTAGAGAACTACAGTAATTAAATAAAAGTGGCACTGTAAACAGGGACAAGCGTACATCGATATTATAATTTCACTTGCCAGTCATTCTGCGTGAACTGAGTACTTTAATTATTCCAAAAAATAATGTGAACAAGTTTAAGCCTCTGGCTTTTTTATTTAGTTTAATTAATGTCAAGTGTGCTTCCTACACAGATGTTTATGGGCATAAAACACATAAGATATGATCATTACAATTTAATTATAAGGCTCATGGGTCACATAACAGTTAATTAGACTTTCAGTATAACAATTTTTTTAGAATGCCAAGTTATATCATTTACATGTGCAATTGTAGTATATTTTTGAAAATACATTCATCTATGTTATCAATCAATCAATCAAGCAATCAATCACTTTTAATTATATAGCGCTTTTACCAACACAGATTGTAGCAAAGCACTGAACATGATCAAATAGTAGAATAGAGTGATGGTCATGTACATATAATGACGAGATTCTGCATTTAATAAATAAATAGTTTAGACTGTCTCTGTAATCAAAACAATGATAATAACTAGAAATTAGGTGCTACCAACTAAGCAAGCCAGAGGCAACAGCGGCAAGGAACCAAAACCCCATCCGTGAGATAATGTAGAAAAAACCTTGCGAGGAACCAGGCTTTGTTGGGACCAGTTATCCTCAGGCTGGACAGCCAGCTCCTGATTTCCAGCTAAAGGTCTTATAGTGTGTGTGTATGTGTTTGTGTGCATTTGGTTCCGGTGATCTGTCCACAGGGCTTATCTAGGTGTTCTTGTCTCTGGTGAAGATCATCTCTGTGTGCTGATACACCATCTAATCTGGATACGGACTGAAAAACTGAATAAGAAAGAAAAAGACTAATATTGGCGTAGGTGCCAATGTACAAAAGTACACTGTGTGTTAAGGGAAGTGTTCCCGGTACTGGCTGATGTCATTAATGCAGCCTAACAATACTTTAACGTAATTGATTAATAAATGTGTATTAGTGTGTTAGGTGTAAGCCGGAGTAAAGAGTTGTGTCCTTAATCTAGATTTAAACAGAGTGTGCCTGCCTCCCGAATAGTATTAGGTAAATTGTTCCAGAGTTTGGGTGCTAAATAGGAGAAAGATCTTCCACCTGCAGTAGATTTTGATATTCTAGGTATTATAAAATTGCCAGAGTTTTGAGAATGCAGCAGATGTGGAGGACTATAATGTGATAAAAGCTCGCTCAAGTATTGATATATTGAAATAAACAAGATACGTTACGGGTGAGGAAACAGTGAAGTTTGAGTGTTGTCTGCTCGAGAGCAAAGCAAGCACAGTCAGCTCCCGAGGGAAGGTCCATTTCGGAGTATGCTCTGCTCTCTGAGTGCTTTCTTTTAGGAGAGAGCCTTCACCAGCGTTCCTCATGGTGCCAGCCCCGCTTTTACCAAGGTGGGATTTGGTAGATGGCGATCCCTATTCTCTTCCTTTATCACCAGATCCGACTTTCGGATGAGCCATTAAACCGGGGTCCTGACGAATCCCATGACCATCATCATAAAGAGTAGGGGTGTAACCCTGGTGTCCTGGCCAAAATTCCCACTGGCCTTTGGCTGTCATGGCCTCCCAATAATCTCCATCTGTTGAATGGCTGTATTTCTCTCTCCTCTCCACCTGTAGCTGGTACAGTGCTGGAGTTCCTGCAGGCCAGATTCTCCACTGGGATCACCAGTTTACTTGCCAGCAATATCAGATTACCACGCCTCTCTTGGTGGACACACAGATGGTAGAGACCCTCTGCCCTTCAGTATAATCCCAAGCCCCTACATGAGATCAGGCAGTGGTGTTAGAGGCCCTCTGTGACCCCCATAGAGGAGATCTCAGATCGTAGTGTCCCCTTCATCTGTATCCTGTGAGTTTTAAAGGTCACTGCAGTCATCCCACAGCCGATTGTACTGCAAGACTTCAGTCCTCCACCCTTCAGGGAGCCAGGGCAGAAGAAGCTATTGTGGATGCCATCAAAATGCTTATGAGTTCTATGGTCTCCTGCCACTCCTAGGAGTCAAGGCTTATTCAACTAGGAGTGTGGCGGCCTCCAAGGCCTTGATATCTGGGATCTCTGTACAGGAAATCTATAACGCTGTGGGATGGTCTACATGTTTGCCCGGTTCTATGGCCTATACATACTAGCTATGCAGGTACACACACTAGGCAGGGATTTGCAAGTCTGGAGGCATGGGTATCTCATTCCCCATAGAGTGTTGTCAACGTGGCTCAAGTTCCTGAAGAGCAATGTCTCAAGGTTACGTATATACTGTAACCCTAGTTCCTCATGACATTGAAGCTGAAGTCGGCAACACTCTGTGCTTATATGATTCCTGGCCAATGTCTTCATCTGCCTATGACGTCTCGCCCATTCATTGGACTGATTACCCACAGCGTCTTGTCGACGCAGCATCTCGTTAATTCATGAAACTAGGGTTACATACGTACTGTAACCTTGAGACGTTACTTGTCGTCATTTTTTTATATCAACTATGCATTGCGTTTGCATTCAGTTTCTCAGTTTGGTGTGTTTCCCTTAGCTGAGAAGGAATACAGATCTGAATATCAACAGCATAACAATGAAAGCTAACACCATGTCTCCTGATAATATCTCCCAAGGGTAACATGTAAAGTGCAAAAAGTAACAGCCCTAGTATGTTATTGGTTTAGATGATTTAACAAGTTCATAAAATTTTTCCTCTTCTATGGTATAGAATGAGTGGAATGTGATGCAATACTGTAGCTTAGAGCTTCTGACAGCACTATTTAATCTCTAATAGTAATAATCTTGGAAGTAAAATATTTCATAAAGTCATTACTGCTGTGATCTTGGAAAGTCAGTACCTGTTGTTGCTTTTTTTTAATTAATTTAGTCACTGTATCGAAAAATGGGGGTTATGTTTGTTTTCTTCTAATAGAGAAGAAAAGTAATTAGATCTAGATCTTTTTAATGCTTTTGTGTAAGTTAGCATATTTTCCAGTCAAGCTAATAAAAACGCTTTGTTTTCCTTCAGCTACGCTTTATTTTCCAGACTGCTCTCTTTAGAGTGTTAGTTTGCTCAATATACCACAGTCAAATTGTTTTCTTCTTTTACTTTTCTTAAGCGTAAGGAGCAATTGTATCTAAAGTGCTAGAATAGAGAGAGTATATGGTTTCTGTTGCATCATCAAGTTTTTCAATGCTATTGCAAGTGCTAAGGAATTGAGATAAATCAGGAAGATTAATTACAAAGCTGTCTTTTGTGGTAAGGGTGATTATACTTGTAACAAGGTGCAGAATTTTTTGAGGCTGTTGGCAATCAAACAGTTATCCTTTAATTGTAGTTTGGATGAAAAAAATACTATGGAAGACAGTGACTATCAGCAACAGTTTGGTTCCCAATAATCCTCAGAACCGCATATGTGTTCAACAGAGGTAAATTATGAACATTTTTAGTTGGGGGCAAACTATCCCTTTAATTTCATTTCTCCATTTACTTATGCATTTTTCAACTCAACTCTAAAGTTGTATTTGTTAGCATTACTTTATGAACTCTGAACTAACTTGAACAATAATGTAAAACTTCATCTTTTATTAACGATCATTAACAAAGGTTAATAAATGCTGTGAAACACTGTATATTGCTCATAATCAGTTCACTTTAATGTATTCGTTAATATTGTTAATGAACGAGATCTTATTGTAACGTGTTACTGATAAACTTGATACCAGTAGTTAAAAATAACTGAAAGTGTTAGTTAGAAAAAAGTTAAGCCTCATTTAATTACCACTTGGATTGATATTTTCATGCACTACAGTGACATTTAGAAATTGTACCAAATATAGTTATCATTTAATCTTTTATTATTGAGCAATTTTACTGTATAACATTGTTGCTTATTTTTGTGTTATATTTATGACTTTTTTGATTTGTTCTTTTTTGACTCACTGTGGACATTATAACACCCTCATCTTATAACCAGCTGTGAAAACGTACAAGAATGTTCCAGGCAGGCACCAGCAACATGTTGGTGGAAAAAGGCTAAAAAGTCCCTCCGGTACTGTCAGGAAGGGGGAGGACGTGACATTTTCAGAAGAGAGGGCCTTGTAGTGAAAGTGGATGTCTGTGTTTCGTTATGCACTGCTTTCGTCGTGCAAACAAAACACAGGTGCTGTGTCCTCATCCGCCTGATGATAATTAGAGTAGCACAGCTGTCGGCAGCACCTCTGCTCACCTCTCTTTTGCTGTGCAATTGATCTGTCACGCCGAGGGACACCCACGCAACTGAATTTACACCAACGAGAATGAGTTCTCTTTATTCCTTACTAAATGGATGTGCGTAGTGGCGCTATGCCACTCAAGACCCGTCTTGGCTTGTGAGAACCCTTTCAAATTCAATTCATCCTTTTGTTTCTAATATGATGGATGTGCATAAGACACTGGACCAGTTTTCTATTGTCTCTTTGTTCTGTGGTCATCCGTGGTGCAGTGCTGTCTTTTTGTGGAGGTGTGAATGGATCAGGTTTTTACGCCCCAGCTGAGCCCATCGGCAGCGCTGAGTGGAATTATTCATGGGCTTCATCAACTCTGCAAACAAATCCCTGGGCAGGCATGAACGGGCTCTTAACGAGTCATGCATTTTGTTGTGTGTTATTACAGCACATATCCCTGCTAAATATTTAAGTGTTCACAATGTACTCTAATTTCTGGAAACCTTTTTTTGCCTCGGTTTAAAAAGTAAAAAGGTACTGTAATTGTGACAATAATTGCAATATATACGTACAGTCATGGCCAAAACTATTGACACCCTTGGTAAATACAGTATGATCAAAGAAGGCTGTGATAATTAGTCTGCATTGTTAATCCTTTTGGTAGTATATTTAATTGTCTTCATTTTATTTAATATGGAGAAGAATATAATTTCTCTAATGCACATTGGTCACAATTCATTTCTACTCTTTGAAACCACTATTTGCCAGTTTAACAACCCCAGATTTTCTCCTGTAATGCCTGATGAGGTTAGAGAACACCTGACAAACCCTCCGAAACAACATGTGGGGATGTAGGTGCTGTTTGATAATTTTTAGGGTTTTCTGATTCAAACTATTTTCTGCAATTTTCCAGCTGTTGTCCTTGGAGAGTCTAGCCACTCAGACTCTCCTTACCACTGTGCATTAGGACGATATTGACACACGTCCTCTTCCAGGCAGTTTTAAAAACATTTTCTGTTGACTGGAAATTCTTTAATATTGTGTTGATGGTGGAAATGGCAAATTTTACTGCTCTAAACATTTTCTTAAAGCCACTAATTTGTGAAGCTAACTTATCTTTTACTGCACAGCAGAAATATTTTCTTTGGTTTTTCTCATTGTGATGGATGATTAAAGGAATTTGGGCTTTGTTTTCCCTCCTTTTTATATTTCTGTGAAACTGGAACCAAGGGATGGACAATTTCATATTCACAATCACCCTAGAGAGCTCAAAATTGTGCATATGAATGGGAATATACTTTTTTACTTACAATTTCTAGGGGTGCCAATAATTGTGGCCAATGGGTATTAGAGAAAAACATTTACTTCATAACGATATTTCCCCCATTTTAAATTCTTATTATGCAATAAAAGGTTAGATTTTTTAAATAAAAGATCAAAAGGATTACCAATGCCGATTAATTTTCACAGCCTTTGATCATATTTACCAAGGGTGCAAATGTTTTTCAATTAGATTTTTCTTTCTCTTTTAATAGTTTTTATGCTTTAATTGACTCTTTTCAATGAGCTTGTTTGACAGGTTATCTGACCAATCATATCACCAGATCTGTAATTTTACAGTAATTTGCCACAACAAGCCACAAAACAATATATATTGTTTGAAAATTGGTAAACTTTTCCATACCAAAAGTAGCCTGCTCTGTCTTGTCTGTTTCTTTGGTCTGCTATGTATTTTTCCCTGCTTGAAAACATTATGTGTACCGTGATAGCTGCATGGCGTAGCAACAGTAACTAAGGGGATGGGTCTTTTTAAAGGCTCAATTAACACTTTGTTTTGTGCAGTTGCAACTTGTTCTCATAATTGTGACTTTAGAACTCACATTTTTATTTTTCATTATTGTGACTTTCTAATTATTGTGGTTTTATAACTCACAGTTGTGACTTTATTACTTACAATTATAGCTATTTCATATAATCAGCTTTTACACAATTACCTGTTTTATTTTTAGGAGGGAACTGGCTTCCATAACTACCCTTGAGCATCAATGGATTGATTTGTTGTTTTTACATGGAGTGCTACACATTTGTCCACAATGGCTGAATGCATGAGCAGAGACCAAGGGAGGCACACACCTGCGGATTCCATCTGTTATGTGATATTTGAAGTCCACCAAAGATGACTTGTCCAATTCACCACGGCTTCACCTTTTTACCTGCACCACCGCTGGTAGCCACGGTGTAGTTTAAAAGGCGACCCACAGCTTTAAAACGTTAGAGCCTTTTACAGGATTTCTGTTTTTTTTTTTTTAAACCAGCAGTGATGCTTGCAAAACAGTGATCGTAGAAAGTGTTTCTTTTTCCCGAGCAAGCTGATCAATGAGATTGTGGTCAATGCTTAGCTTTCTCTCAAGGCCTTGGTGGCCTTTTCTTCTCTTTGCTCCATCCACCAGAGTCTCTCAGCACTCACATAGCCTCCGAAACATGATTACTCCACTTAGTGCTTGAGTGTGTGTGTTTTTCCCCAAGCAGCTGACTTCCCATGGTCCATTGCACCACATTAGAGAGGTGTGCGATGTCACGATCATTCACAATACCCTTCCAGCCACTCTGCCGTCCCCATATGGCCGATCTCCATGTCTTTGAGTAATGGTTCTGCTTTCTGTCTGCGATCGCCCCCACCAACCTGTGAGGCAACCTAACATGGCTTTGTCACTCGCTGCTATTCTTGAGCGTGACAACAGACAAATATGGCCGACTTTGCAGTACAACAGTATGTCCAGCTGTGTCAGTTGACACTGGGTCCCTGGTAAAAGTTCTGTGATCTTTTATTAAACATGATTTTGTTCTTCTGGCACGTAAGGGAACAGATGTAAGATCTCATTATACTTTACCTTGCCATATGGCATGAAATCCCCCAGGGTTCGCTCCTGAGACCGTCCACTCTTATGGATGTGTTTTTGTACAGAGCCACAGGTAGAAAGCGAGACGATTATACACAGTAAAACCAGGTCTAACTTTAACACCAACTGGTAAAATAAAAGGTCAAGGTGGTAGATTTACACTGCAGAGTTTCTTTTAGCATCACAACAATCTGCAAAATTGAATGGTTAAGTAAGAAAAATGTATGTGTGCCAAATGACTTCACAAATGGTGTTTCGTAAAAGCCATGCGTTTCCCTATGCAGTTTAAATTGATTATTTAAATAAGCAAAGGGACGTTTTAAGTAAGGCTCATGATGTCGCAACAGCTTTTGTTAGTCAGAGTTGCATATTTTAGTCTGGCAGTTGCACAGTAATGTCCTTTCTTTATTGTAGTTTAAAACCCTATTAAGATGACTCCACAAAAAATTATTGTGTGCTTTAAATAAAACATTTTGGCAACGCACAGACTAACAAAGAGCTCAATTTGCTCAAATAGTGCGTACAAGCATAATAATTCAATCAACTGAATTGTCGAAACAGTTACAATATAATTCACAATACATTTATAGCAAAACCATCCAATTATACTGTTCCACATTAGAAATGTCCAAAATGCAGCATCTGTAAAGAGCCTTAATATTCATTTGTACCAGGTCAGCATGTTCCCCCTAGTTTAAATGAAATGTTCAGCACATGTACTTATACTGCAGTGTTGCGTGGCTGTTTGCCTGATTTCAGTGAGCTGCTTTTGGCCTGCACCAGGCCTCTCATTAAAAGCCTGTCAGCAGTGCATCTGTAGGCCTGACAGCCACTCTGTCAACCCGCAGGAGCAGACAGCACACGGACAGACAGATATTACCCTCATACACAACTCTCCCTCTGGCCCACAATTCCAATGTTGCAGTCCAGATTGGCTCCACCAGGGCAAAGAGTTTCTATTTACGCCCTGGAAATGATGCTGATGCATATGCAGTGTGCTGTAACCACAAGAAAAATGGCTTTCAAACCCATTTCAGTGTAATGCTCTATTTCCTGTTCATACACCATGGATATTTACTATGTAGGTTTGAGCACGCAATGAGACATTATATTTTGACATCTGTGCAACTGTGAGCCTTTTTAAGGGATAGTTCAGGCAAAAATGAAAATACTGTTATTATTTACTCACCCTCATAATGTTCCAAACCTGTTGTTTTCATTGGAATAAGAAATATAGTTTAGAAGAATTGGGCTTTTTCCATACAGTTGAATGATGAACAGGGAGTATAACTCTACAGCTTAAGGATGAATAAAATATGATGCAATAAAATTGGTCCACACAACGTGCACTAGCATGCACTTGTACATGAAGCAAGCATGTTTGAGTTTTGTCGTTTACCATATTTAATGTGCCCTTTATGCATTGGTCAGTGTTTATATGTGAATAAAAGCATAAATGAAATCTATTCTTAATAAAAAAAAAACAATCATGTCTTTCAGATAACTTGATTTATATGGATTTACAAACTCTTAATGATTTTTTTAAGTGTTTAGTGTCAGTGGCTTTCATTGAGGAGACAGAAATCGCACAGGTTTTACAAAAAAATATAAATTTTTTGGTGAACTACTTCTTCTGAAAAAAGTGGCCAGTACAGTTTTCAGGATTATGTTTTTTTTTGCATCACTCAAGCTAATATTAAATACATTTTATTTTGACTGTCCTCTTTAGACATTCTGCTAATTAAAAGTAATGCGTCAACTACCTGTCAGCTATTTATCATTAATTTGCAACTTCATGTCTACTAACTAAGAGTAAACTGGTAGATTTAGGGTTAGTAGAATAAGCTAATATACAGTATACTTTTTTATAGTCGGTATGTTGTATGTTGTGGACCCATCAAAATAAAGAGTCAGATATTAAGCAGACAGTCTACTAATACTCAAAAAATGAATGAAAAATAGTTGCAAAGTTACTTAAAATGTCTAAAGTGTATCAAAAATATCAAAATAATGTGTTACCCTTATTTGCTAAGTTTTTCTATAAATGTCCATAATAATCATGGCTGGTCCCTCAAAGTAAACCCACCTAACCTTTCCTTTTTTTTCTTACCACCCACTTTGACTATTAAGACCCTTGACATAACATTTAATGTCCGCTGGAGTCAGTCCACACGCATGTTCTATATAAAATGGCAGCTCATTAAACCTCTGTGAAGTTCATTCTGGGCTGCCCAGTGTTGTTACCCAGAAGCTCCACTTGAAGCTCAGTTTGAACAAGTAATTATTTTAATTCCCATGCTGTAAAATATAGTAAATCTAAAGGTGCTTTTTCTTGTTCATATACAATAAGTGCAGTTTGTCTTTCCTCGCTGAGCTGTATTTGTCCCTCTGTTGAATTATCTCTGAATAACAAGAGCTTATGCACACAGGAGGAGGTCCGACAGTAGCTGCTATTTACAAGTTAGCACAGGGGCTTTGGACAGATGGGATGTTGTCCGGAAGCCAGCGTGGGGAATAAAAAAAAGCATCTTCTCAGAGAAATAGAAAGAACGGTTCTAGGAAGGTCGGAGGCTTGTGCATATCTCTTGGCTGCAGCAAGCCCATTACCAGCCTCTCTCTGAACCCTCCATCTCCAAGAATCCCAGTTTTCCCCCGAGTCTCAGAGAGTCCACGCGCCCCATCCATCTACACTGGCGGAGACTCCATTACACCCTGATGGAAAGCGATGGAAAACCAATTGGGGATACAGGGCCGTGCAAGTACGATGCATGGTCACATGGCCCATCTCAGACAGGCAATCTGTGGTGATGAAGAGGTCCTTTACACAGCCCGCCTGCGTCCTCTAGGATCCCCTTCAAGCCCCAATGAGCCCAGCACCCACTTTTCCCAAACCCAACACACCCGCACATCAGCACATATCAAATTAGTGAGCAGCCAACACTTGAGGTCTCCATGGATAGCGCGACGTGTGCTATCTGTTCAAAGACTGTTCAAAGATGTCAAAGGTCACTGCACACAACCTCTGTCTGAATAAACATCTCACTTGGCCTTTACACAGTGAAAAATTCTGCCACAATCATTGCTGAGGTGCAAAAAAATCCCTTTTTATTTGATCTTATGCTGTTGAGTTTTTATTGTTAATTTACATGCATTTAGAGAGGATTCCTTTTGAAATTATTCAAATGAGTTTTTATTAGTTTTAGGCGTAAAATGGATCTAATTAGTCTGATGAGAATGCAGTGATTCTGTTGCACAGCCACTCTTGAGACCCGCATCACAGCAACAGTAAACAAAACACCCTCCTGCAATGTTCTTTTATTCAATTTACATGCAGTAACAGACTAACAAGAGGGGTCCTGCAGGGCTCAATTTCTCTGTCCTGTTGTGTGTCCCTGTGCAGGTGCCGTACGTGAAGGTGGCTCCGGAGGACATTCTGAAGGTGCAGTTTCCTCGCTTTACCACGCTGGACCTCAGGCCCACTAATACAGACATCAGCATGGCTGTAGCCGGACTGCTAACATTCTTCAACAGCAGCACGTCGTGTCTCATATGTGCTCAGGCCGATTGTGAGTATCACAGGGCTTCTCTTGTATAAGTATATTGTTTGTGTGTATGTGCTTGTGTGTTTGTGTCTGTGTACATATATTTACTATATTCATTTAGCAGACACTTCTATCCAAAGCGACTTCAAGTTGAGGAATACAATAAGTGATTTATCTTAAAGTGGGAAATAAATGCAGGAAGTCCTTGTAATACAAAGTCAAAGGCATTGTTCACATTAGTAGTAGAAATTAAGTGAAAGCAAAGTTGTTTAAATCTGTATATATCTATATATATAAAACTTAAAAAAAATACATTAATGTATATGCATAAATAATTTCAAGAAATATACTGTTAGTGTGTGTATTTATATATACATAATAAATATAGACAGTATACACAAATATATTATGTAAACTTTTATACACAGTACATACAAATATATTATGAAAACTTTTATTTTGGATGTGATTAATCGTTTGACAGTAAATATAAATTGCGCAACAGAACTGTGTATATTAAAACATGATGGAAATTTTGTCTTAGTTCTATGTTATTCTGTTAAAACAATACTAGTAATATATTTACAGTTGGCATTAAACTGAAATGTTATTTTGATGAACTGCAATCAAGATATATAAGTCTCAGTGTGTATTTGGTTGCTGTTCTTTTATGAAAATATCACAAAGTGCTGCACAGTGTAGCTCTAGAGATAAAATAAATGTTGAATATCATCATATCTTAGATGGCAGGTGCTGAAAATCCATGCCATTCATATACACAGAATCTCAAAACCGCTTCAGGTTACACATGTAACCCTAGTTTCTCGAAGAATCGAGACATCGTGTCAACGAGACGCTATGGGGAACACCTTCAGCTTGACGGCTCTGAATTGTGTGTGCAATCAGACCAATGAAATGGTGAGACGTCATAGGCAGGTGACGTCATAGGCTAGGAAGTATAAAAGCACATGGAATGTGACCAGCACTCAGCTTCTGTCATAAAGCAAGGCCGGCAGGGATGCTGGAAGTGTGGCGACGAGACGCAGCGTCTCGTTCTTTTGAGGAACTAGGGTTACATGTGTAACCTGAGGCGTTCCTCTTCAGGAACTTGTTACGATATGGGTTAGCACCTGTTTGTCTCAGTGGGATTTGCTGCCACTAGGTGGCGTATAGGTTTGTTTGTGTT
>JAUCMT010000028.1:10046865-10057264 GCA_032357475.1 Enteromius thamalakanensis
TGAATATGTGTATATGGTACTTTTTCCGCACATTTGTAAACACTGACATGGTAGTTCCGCCTACATCAAGCTTGACCATGGACATCTTGGATGACATGGTGGTGAGTAAATTATCAGCAAAAGTTTTTTTGAAAGTGAACTTCTCATTTAAAAGTATAGCCTATTTTTGACACTAGTGCACTAACATGAAAAGTCTGGGTCATTAGCAATGGCTACATTCTTGTTTTTGTTTTTTTAAGGTAGACATACTTTGTTTTTTTGACAGCTGTGATGCATCTCGCTGTTAGCACTTTGTACCATGAGTGTTGTGTTTTTAAGACGCGTGTCAAGTTAAAGGGACTGTTCATTTAAAAATGACAATTCTGCCATCACCCTCGTGTCATTCCAAATCTATACCTGGTTTTCAATACCCCAAAAAAGACAAATATTGTTTTTTGAAAATATAATGAAATTTAATGAAAATCTGTGGGGAGTAGTGTTGTTTTGGACCCCACTGGCTTTAACTGTATGGATAAAAGCTATTGAAACAATCTCCAAAATATCTTTTGGTGTGTGTTCTGCAGGAGAAAGGAGTCCTAGAGTTTTGGATTGACATGAAGGTGAATAAATGATGACAGGAAGGGAGAACTATTGCTTTAAAAAATCCTGGCCGCTTTGTTTTATGCTCCATCTAGCTTTTATTCAAAACAAGAGTGTGTCATGTATCTACACGACAAGGTATGCTGCTACCTGTCATGTTACAGCTGTTGTAAGTGATAATTACCTAAACATTCATCTTTGTTTCTTCACAAACAAATAACCCTGCCCACAAACATATACTGTACCAGTGGTAGAGATCTGCTTTTCGGTTACCTGATAGGCTGATCCTTGCAAGCCTCAGTTATTTCTCCTCTTTGTCAGAGCCATTTATAAAGTCTAATGCTGTCACAGAAACGAGTGATGTTTCTCAGGACACCAGTTTCAGTGTTACCTCAGGTAGTAGGGATATTTTGAATGTCATTCGAAAATAGAAGTTGCTTACTATAGCTTTAACTTTGAGTTACGGTCACAAACGATGTAGTATTGTGAGTGGCATAAAATACAGCAGAACAACAAAAGAGATGTGGCTTGTTTAAGGGTATAAAACACAAACCCGCTATCTTTTTGGGCCAGGTTTTTTGAGAACGGGCCCGACTGTTAAATCACACGATTCTGTTTATAGCTCTTTTAAACACTGAAGTCTTTGCCCGTAATTAACAAGACCAGTTTCTCTTTCTATTATTTGTTCCACCGTTTAAATTTTTGGAGCATTAACCAGCAGGAAGGAATTACAGGGGTGACTTTTTTCTGTAAGATAAGTGTAGAAAGGGAAGGTTTCTTCACGGTTTGTAAACAGCAGGAGCCATTGTTAAAAAGGCTATTGAAGTCATACTCACGGAGAGCAAACATTGGCGGGTGTTCAGAGGTAAAACAGAGGACACAAGGTAACCGACTGTGAGCCAGGCTCAGGAGGGACCCGAGACCAGACAGTAGAGAGAGACAGGAAGGAAATGGACATTTTGGGTGCCTATGCATAAGTAGACTGAATAAAGAGCTGGTCAGCATCACCTAGCAGCTGTATTTCTATGGAGCATGGAGGGGTTTTGTCATTATTGGCCACTCTCGAAGTCTCCTCAGCAGCCCCACGAGGCCCAGCCTCACATGACACTGATGAATGGGCTGCCATGCCACTCGCCTCTGTAATTTGTTTTTTAATCATTTCAAGTTGCTGGTAGGGGACAGAAAGAAAAGTCACATGAATCTTGTCACCAAACTGATAGGTTGGTTACCACTGACATTAAACCTTGTTTTGTGCTGTTTACTGAGGTGTTTGTTATCTTAGAGTGAGCTAATACAGAGATGTCTAATAAAAATTGTATGTATGGTATATTATGTGTATATGTATTACATGTGGGTCAGGCTGATACAGAATTTGTTCTAGATTAAATATTAATTTTTCTGAAATATGAAAGAAATTCTCTCTCTGCTAATATTGTAAATTAAACAGTGGTAGTGCTTTAGACTGGTTTAAACCAGTAACTTGTGTTTTTGAACTTTTTAATGTAGTTATTTTGTGTGTGTGTGATTTATGTTTTGGATTTATGGAAGGAACTCACTCATAAGAATTATTAGTTTGTGACTTGGAATAAACCATTCACATTATTTGCATTTGCTGTATGTAAAAAGAAGCTCTATTTCATATAGGTTATTGGTCCCCCTTTATATTAGGTGGCCTTAGCTACTATGATAATTTAATAATTTAATACCTATATGTAGTGACATCTGTAATATATTTATGTACTTACATTTATAATTACACTATTGACCTAAACCCACTCTACCACTCTACCCATACCACCAAACCTGTCCCTAACTTTACCTGTATCCCACCTCAATGCAGCAACAAAAGTGTTTTACAATACAATAAGAACACAATAAGTACATTGTACTTCATTTTTTGGTGCAAGTACATAATAGTTAAGGCCACCCAATATAAAGTGTGTCCGAGTTATTCATTTCAGGAAGGTTACACATAAGGATTTTTGAAATACAAAAAAATCATATTTTTTACTATCTCATGTCTCTTTTTTAATTAAGTGTAATTTATGGGCAAAAAAGTGTAGCTTAAACCAATAATTTTTCTGTCAGTAAACGGTTAATGTGGTATCATGTGATCAACTTCCAATCCCTTGCAAAATCCGCATTAGGTAATATTTTCCCCTTATGCAAAATTTCCAATGAACATTTTTCACATTTCTGCATTTCTCAGTAGTTTCATACAGTACGTAGTTCAGGTAAACGTCTATAGCAGGGAATTTGAAACCACCACTTTATTTTACAAGTACACCTGTTAGTTCCTTATTAGCATGTATATTATTAGAATATTAGCAATTTGTCAGTGCTAACTGAGCACATATTAATGCCTTATTCTACATCTCCTATTTCCACATCCCCAATCCTGCCTAATATCTAAACCTACGATGGCCTTACTAACTATAAATGAGCAGCATTGAGAATTTATTGAGGGAAACATTGTAGTTAAAAGTTAACAAATGTTACCTATTCTATTACCCTATTCACAACTTTCAAAAAAAGGGGAAAAAATGAGAGACTAAGAGCAGCAATCAGCGAAGTCAAATTTACTGCCACTCCCATAGACACTGTATTAGAAATATACTCAAATTAGGGCTGTTTTTTTGTAATTTGATGAAAAGGTAATATAATAAAAAGTATAATTTTATAAATGTACTTGCATTGAAAATAATTAGTATTTATAGCCTTGTGTAAAGGGTTATTGCTTGGGTTTCTATTGAAATGCATGGATTTTGATCACAAGTGTACACCTTCAGGTTTTGGTTTGTTTACAGAGAACAAATGCCCCTACAATAACAGTAAACTTTGCATTACCTTCCCACAGCCTTAAGTAAACAGACTTAATAAAATAACTAAATAATATCTACTTTAAAATCTTAAAAAAAGAAAAATGGTTCATGTAAAGTTTAGCTTTAAAAGGTTAAAATTAGCTCAATTTAAAAACAATAGAAGTCCATGCAAAATACTGGTGGTGTATGGATGTGTGTTTGTGACCATCTGCCATTCTTCATTTATTCATGCTCTGTGATCTCCCGCTGCATAAAACAGCCTCATTTTGGAGTGTCCTTTCCACTGAGAGTGCTGACTGGCCTTTTATGTGCTGTGTGTATATATTTTGTGTGTGTGTGAGAGAGAGAGAGAAAGAAAATTATGCAGGGTCAGTGGTAAGCCTGCCGGGGTCTCGTAGTCAGATCTCCTCACAGGAGCTGATAGAGAGGAAATGAAGAAAGACAGACCAGACCAGGGCAGTGCACGAAGGCCGTCCACTCCCATCAGCCCAGGCCGTCTACACTGTTTACCCCCTATAATTCAGCTCTGTGTCCAGCCCTGGGCCGAGGGGAGAGATGTACAGCTGACCTGGTAAAGAGGCCTAATCAGCTGTTCTGCTGCATTAGCTTCCTCCACTCTTTCCATCAGGAAACAGCCTTTTTCTCTCTCCAGCTCACTCGCTGGTATTTTGTGCATGTGTCCTATTCACTCTTGATGCACATGTAAGGTTTCCCGCATAAGGACCCATAGACACTAATGAGCAATTATGCCCATCATTAAATGGATTGCAAGGAGATGCGCATGGGCCTCAAGGGACAAATGAATTCCTTTCTTACAAATCTATCTTTACCAGATTTAGCTGATAAGGGCTTATAAGATGGACCATGCGCTCCTCCAAACATTAATTCAGCAAACCAGCTGCAGGGAAGGGCCTCGTAAAGGAGAAGGTCATGAATAATCAAGAAACAATCGCTCAATTCAGATAATGGCACCGTCTGAATTAGCCGTGATCGCGCAATCACCGAAAAGATTTTCCATTTATTGTGGAGCACCTCAAGCAGCGCCTCTGTGTTGTTTTGATACGTCGTGTCGAGAACCCTTCCCATCTGTCCTATTAGCGAGAGTGGACGTAAATAAAGTTCTATCAGTTGATATTTATGGAGGAAGAGATGCCAATGGGGCGGAATACATTTGCTAAAGCATCTTTGCTTTCATCATTGGCGACAACTGTTGTTTAAAGGGACCCTTCATCCAAATATTTGATATTCTTTCTTGTATTGAACACAAAAGAAGATATTTTGGAGAAAGTTTCAACTCATGTGCATATTATAAAAGCCAATGGGATCCACAACACTGATATGAGCTTAACATCAAATTAACCTTATTGGTTTTTGCACATCATTTATCTTAAATGTGCCTAAATGTTTTATTAAAGGGAGCTGTAATATATTCAAAATATCATCTTTTGAATGTCAAAATTGAAGTCATTTGAAGTTAGAGTGACAACGTGGGTGAGCAAGTATTTTTTTAAAGTTTTTAAGAAAATTTGTGTTTGTGGTGGTACATATATGCACATATTTATTTTGACAGCCATGTTAGCAGGTTATAGGTCATAGCATAGCATAGCAGGTCATAGCATTTATACTGGCCGAATAAGCAGTGGTTATATGTGACTCTGGACAACAAAAGCAGTCTTAATGTAACACCAAGCCAGCAGAGGGAGCTCTCATCTCTGCACTGACTGTCACAGCTCCCTCTGCTTCCTCTATGGTGATTTCCTGTTTGGTGGCCATTTAAGCGAGAGCCTGCCAAACAGGAAGGTGCGAAGTATTGTTTTGCTGTTGCGGACTCTACCAAGCGTTTATTGTATTTATCCTGTTTTCATGCCATTGCCATAGTCTTGTTTCATTTGTCTTGTTTCATTTTTTACTTTGGATTGCCTTTTTGGACCTTGTTTGTTTGACCACGCTTTGTTTTAATAAAGCTTGCAATTGGATCTATTACGCTTGCCTGAGTCTGGCCTTGTTACACTTAAGTCGCTGGGGTATATTTGTAGCAATAGCCAAAAATTAGTTTGGGTCAAAATTGTTGATTTTTCTTTTTTGCCAAATCCGTAGGCTAGTAAGTAAAGATCATGTTCCATAAAGGTATTTAATCAATTTCTTACCGAAAATATATTAAAACTTAAAACTAAATTTTTGATCAGTAATATGCATTGATAAGATCTTCATTTGGTCAACTTTAAAGGTTCTGACCCTCCGATTCCATATTTTCATATAGTTGTATCTTGGTCAAATATTGCCCAATCCATCAAAATCAATGGGAAGCTTATTTATTCAACTTTCAGATAATGTATTAATCTTTATTTCGGAAAATTAAAACTTGTCCAGGGTCACATAAATGCTTGGGAGAGCTGAATACACTGAAAAATGCTGTGTAATCTAATTTATCAAACTCAATTGTTACAATTCAGGCATTTGTAGTATTTTTATTTATGTGTTTGGCAGACAGTTTTAATCCAAAATAAGTTATTTAATTTTTTCATTGCATCCAAGCTATGCAGTTTTATCAGTAGTGTACAATTGTGGTCACTTTAGGGAAATTTCCTGGATTTTGTCAATAGTGTAGCAAAATGCTTTCTGTTGGTCATAGAAGCAAATTTGCATTGCAACTTAAAAGCATTGTGAAACAGACAGCCCTTTCGCTCACACACACACACACACACACAAAGATCGATGCTATAACTGTATTTTTGTCAAAAATGTGACCGCATCTTCAGCTTTTGTTATTTCTGAAGGGTCAAATGTCTGCACAAACATAAGTAAAACTTTAAATTACTTACAAACAACATGTAAATATTGCATTAATAAAGATTGGTTAGTGAATAAAATACAGTTTGCTAAATTTAAAAATAATAGAATGCAATGGAACGCATATGAAACAAAATATCTGTTGGTGTATGGAAGCCTGCGTGTGTATTTGCATACTATGTGTGTGACATTTATGTTTTTGTCTGGCAGATGGAATTGATCCAAACCGACTAATTTCATTGTGTCCAATTTATAAGTTTTATCAGAATCTGTTTTTATGAAGCAGTATAGTAATCGGGCTAAACTACTCTCCCGTTCTTTGAGAAAAGACGTCTTGCGCTTACACATGCTGTGACAGGCACACACAAAGCTCTTTCTATTCAGTAAATCTGACTCAATCCGAACCATTTAAGAAGCTTATAGTTGCACTTTGGGATTTGGCTTCTATTCTACGTAGATTAATTACCATTCAAATATAAATATGACTCCCTTTCTCGTGTATTATTAGATTTCATTATGATGAGGTTTGTAATAATTCTCAATAGCCAACTCCTGATAACACTTTGTATAATTTATGGCTGTCATCAAAGGAAATCCTTAATATTGTAACTTAGGAATCTTTTTTTTTTATAAGCCACAGTTACGCAGCAGAAATGCTGTGAGCTTCAGCAGCTGTGTGAAACAGGCCTGGTCTGTCTCTCTCCCTGCTCCTACGTCTCCGTCATGAATTCCATCAAAGTGATTTGTTCTCCTTAGTTCCAAACTACTCGGCTGGATTAAATAAATCACATCAGCTCAGCCGCATCAGCTGCTGGGGGGCTCTGATGTCATTTGAAGGTTGTGTGAATGAGAGATTGCGGTGATGCTCATCAGGCCTCCTCATGGGCTGCCTCCACATATTATGGCCGTCGTCAGCTGCCACTCTGTTCTCTCTCTCTCTGTCTTGATGTCTTCTGTTTGTTTTGTTCTTCGGGTTTAATTTCCCTAGCACACGGTCCTGATGCGCCCTGTCAGACATGTCATCACCGCAACACTTTAAGCAGGGATCAGAGCAGAGTCATACATACAGGCACACACTTTACAAGCAGGGTGGTCCAACTGCTGACTGCTGAGGGTATCGGCTAATCCTTCATGTGTTCATTTGTGTATTATTACCATATTATGTGTGTTTGCTATAAATATTTGCATCATCTAGCCCATGAGCATGTGTTGCATTGATGTCTGATATCTACACAGCCAATTTTTTAAAGGGACGGTTCACCCAAAAAATTTAAATTTGATGTTTATCTGCTTACCCCCAGGGGATCAAAGATGTAGGTGACTTTTTTTCGTGTTTCTTCAGTAGAACTCAAGCTGTTGCAGTCTGTCAGTCATACAATGGAAGGCAATGGAAACCAAATGTTCCAAGGTTCCAAGAGTCAAAAAACATACACAGATGAAACCAAATTAAACCCTACGGCTCGTGACGATACATTTAGGTGTTAAGGCATGAAACAATCAGTCTGTGCAAGAAATATAAAATATATAATTTTTTACCTCTTGCTGAACCACAGTCTCCAACTCTTCTGATCTCACTTGAAACATCTGACCTGTGATGCTGGCACATATATATCTATACATAGATTCCTCATTAGTGACTGTTTCTATGGGCCGCAATACATAAGGATCTAGTTCTGTGTGAATATATTTCAGAGTCATGCACAGGATTTTGTGAATGAGACAGAGATAGTGGTGTATAAGAGGTAAAAATTAAGAGGTACTGTTTGTTTTTTTGCAAAGTCTGATCATTTCATGACCTAAATATATTGTCACAAGCTGTAGAGTTAAATGTTTGTTTCATCTTTGTATGTTTTTTACTCTCTTTGCGTTCTGTTGAACAAACAAAGTCACCTACATCTTGGATGCTCTGGGGCATTAGTTATAACCATTTATCCTATTTGCTGACCTCATTTACCACCAGCTTAGCTCATGAATATCCAGTCAATGCAGTGACATGGTGGAACGACCCTCGAACACATTAAGAGCGATTGGGTTCACAACACATGGATCCATGAGGTCTGAGCAAAGTCGTTTGCACTGACTTATGGAAGCCAACATCCATTTTGTGCATGTCAATACACACAAATCATTATTCAGATGTTGAGGACTTCTCATGGTTCCTGCTTCTCTGTTTGGATGGATGTAAAGCTCAGCAGTCAATAGAGTGGGTAATGAAAGACGCTCTATAATGGTACATGATCAGAAAAACAGTAAATTTTCCTGATATTTGCAGCTTGTACATTTTATTCCATGCTATTTAAGAAGCATAGGAAGCAATACTATAATACTTGGCGGCCATTATGCTTTTGCTTCCAGCATGTGCTACTGCAGCACAGATCGAACAGCCATATTGAGATATTTGCTAAAAATAGTAATTCGTTTTGGTGGCAAACTCTCCCTAACTTTACGCCACTTGTCTTAAGCCTTGTTGCATATTGATTAGTTTCTGTCAGCTTGATTGCAGTCTTACTTCCTCTGCGGCCTTGATTACTCCCTGTTGACAAATGTATTGAGCTGATAGCACTCGCTGAAAGTTCCTGCCGTTAGCCCGATGTGCAGATAAGCATGGACTACATTCGTTTCTCCCAGAAAAAAAAATGTTCGTAAGTGTCCCTCAGGCAATAAGCAGATGATTTACAACTCCCCTGTTTTATAATTATGTAAAGTGTTTGAGACCTCCTTATCCACGACTGTGCTAATTACACAATTGGGGGATTCATTTCAGTGAAAGTGCTAAAAGATCAATCTTTTATTTTTCAGCTGTGAAAAACATGAAGCAGTGGCTGATCTCTGGCACCTGCTATATTGAGTTTATTAGATGCAAGCGATGCCAGTGGCCGCTCCCTAACTTCAATGATTGAGGGTTTGCTTGATTCACTCTGCATGTCCAGTCTTGCCTCGGACGATCTGTAATAAGGATAAATGGGTCTGAAATTATATTCTATTACTCTGAAATTATCAATTAGTTGTGCTCAGGCTGCCATCATAATCACAGCTCTCTGAAATTCTTGCTTCTGATCGACCAAGCGTTATGTCATGCAGGCATAAAGTATATATTGCTGCCATGACTGCTTTATATGGTGAGACTAAAATAGACATTTGAATAAAACTTTGGTTACACTTTATTTCGAGAGTCCATTTAGACATTCTACTAACTAACTTTTAGAGGAGACTGTTAGGGTAGGTTTAGTAGAATAAGTTGACATATACTTGCAAAGTTTCTGATAGTCAGTATGTATGTTGTGCATCCATCAAAATGAAGAGTTACAGTAGAAGAGATTAAGCAGACAGTCTACTAATACTCTAGTGACTGCTAGTTGACATGTAAATTCAGGGGCGGACTTAGCCATTAGGCAAAGGTAGGCAACGACCTTGGGCCCTCAAAATGCTTTTCACGAAACGGTGTTTATTACCACGACCGTCTGGGTGTCTGAGTTGAACGTGCTTCTTGTGAATCCAGCGTGTAGCAAACGAAAATATTATGTATCTGAAGCTGACTGCAGGTGGTGTCTTGGTGTCTTGATCTTTCCCGCTGCGCTCCTCTCTCTGTGTCTGCTCTGTGCAGCGAAAAAAATTTGCTTACATTAAGTGCGTTTTCGTTTTAAAAAGCATAACTTTGCGCGCCTATCCCAGCATTTTCCACCCTCAAAAACGAAATCTTCTGAAAACTCTGCAAACCCTGTTTTAGTTTTAAAACCCCGGGGAAGGTTTAATGGCAGTGTAAATGGTGATCGTTTATTCTAAACTATGTTTTAAAACGAAAATGCACCGGTGTTAAAGGAGCATGGTAAAGTTAGTTTTAGGCCCCGTTTACAGGAGGGGAAAACGCAGATATTTCCCTGCGGTTTAGCCTTTCATTTACACAAAAACCCCATTTTTATTACAGAAAACAATTATTTCTAAAAATTCCGGCCAAAGTGGAGAGTTCAGAAAACGCCGTTTTAACATTGCTGTTTGGACTGTGAAAACGGAGACTTTCAAAAACGATGACGCATTTTAGTCATATGATGCAGTCATGTGACCAGTTCATCTGATGGCGGACGGCTTTGTACAGCAGTTGTTTTGTTTACTATTAATTTTTAGGATTATAACGATTAATATCAGTTTGTAAATGCTCCAGATAGCTTTTCTTCAAAGAATACGTAATGTAAGTAAATAAACGGCAGATG
>JAUCMT010000028.1:10060548-10075018 GCA_032357475.1 Enteromius thamalakanensis
CTAAAGCGGTACTAAACTGCAGTGGAAGTGCAAACCGAGCCGAACTGAGCCGTACCGTGCCGTAACGAGCCGTGCCGAGCCGAGTAGTACCACGCAGTGGAAAAGCGCCATAAATGTTCAAATGACAGAATGGAGTGCATTTGCACCAATCATCTCTTCCACTTTGGTTATAGCGTAAAAGATATGAATAAATATCCAGGGTTGTAACACATGCAACAACTTACTGCATGAATCATCTGTCATGTAATCACAATTTACTCCTAGAAGATCATTTAGTGAACATAGTTTATTAGTGAACATAGTTTATTAAAATATCCCAAACCATTTGCGTGAACAGTTTATACCAGCCCAGTCTCACAGCAATTCGTATATATTTTACGAGGTGGCTAATTTGTGCAAATTTGTACGACCTCACTCATGTGATGTTAAATCGTACACATGAATTTGTACGAATGACTTACACCTAACCCCGCCCCTAAACCTACAGGTCACTGGGGTTTTGATAATTCATACAAAAAAATGTCTTTTGGTCTAATTTGTTTTCAAAAAATAAAAGTGATTGCCAACTTCTTGTTAGTCAAACTAGTTCTTAAAGTCAGCTTAAAATGAAAATTAGAGCTGTCTGTATTCTAAAAGCATGTTGTGATCTCGTTAAAAAAATCATATTTGTGTATGTTTCTTTTTTTCACCTTGAAATTCAATCTTCTGCAGGAGCAGAATGGCAATGGGAATGACGGGACTTTTCCCAGTTGGCCGGCCGAAGGATTACAAATTGAGCGAGCACGGGGCGAACGTGACTGGACTGAGCTTATTAAAATCATTAACGTTACTAAATTCTCAGCGAATAGCGGCCAAATACTCCCACATACTCCCCCCTAAACGCCCAACCAATATTTATATCAGTTGCTCACTCTCTATATCTTTGTCATGGTTCGCTTATCCTGCAGAACATTTATGGTCACCGGGGGTGGGCCGGTGGGTTTTAGTGTCCCACTCTGCCCCTGATCTTTTGATAAATTCAGAATTCTCTTAGGTGAAGTATGGAAGACCTTTCTTAACCACTTTAGTCCACTTAAACCCCCTGCTTTCGTACAATTGACTGCAATCTCACATTCTGATCTGCCTGCATCCAATTAACAAATAATTAAATAGTATCAACCCCTCACTCTATGTGTTTTCTTATCTATTTCAGTTGGATATGCTTCATTATATGGTTGAAAAAATCTATCACTACTTCTGTTTTATTGTGACTTTACAAACTTTATGTGCCTGTTTTTATTCCCTGGCCCCTGCTGTGAAGATGTGGCATTGCAGTGTACAACAACATCATTTCTGTATTTCTTCTGAATATTGCTAGATGTAAGTCACATTGCAATACTCCATGTACTAGAAAATATATATATATTATCCTGTATAGATTGTTGTGAATGTCAGGGTGTAAATCCAATCTCCCAGTCTCAGCAATGAGAAGACTACAAAATACAGGCTCACACATAGTAATCCAATCACATGTTCAGCCATCTAGTGTGTGGGAGTAGGAGAGATGGAGAAAGAGAGAGAGAACTCTCTCTCCACAATGTACTCAACACTGTCAACAACTATAATCATTAGCAGTCAGCAGGGATCCCTCTCTCTCATTCATGCCGTGAATTTACATGCCAGTTAATACAACCGTAAAATGACTTATATCTGCCAAAAACACTGTGTGAACATTTCAGCTGTTCAGATAATCACTCACTGAGATTTTATTGCGGCGGTTTAAGTCGGCATTCATTATCTCTTTAATTCATGGAGCAAAAGGACGGCGTTTAACTGATGTTATCTTTGAGAAAATCAATATACTGTTCATTAGTTTGTAGCTCAAATCTAGAATATAGTTCTCCTTGGGGCCTAAAAGGTTGTTTTTTTTTGCTGTTTGTAAGTTTAAAAGCATTTTGTTCTCCCAAAAACTTACTTCACATTCATGTCATTTCAAAAACAAATGACTTTTCCGTCTGTGCAATTCAAAAGACTGTGCTGATCGCTCTTTTCTTGCAGTCACAGTTAACGTCTTTTCGTCAAAGTGTATGTGTATTCGCCAAAAATCTGAAGAATTTGTCTTATGTTTCGGCAAAGAAAAATTATGATATGATAGTTTGTATTATGCCTCAGTGCTCAGTTCAGTTGACAGATCAGGTGCGGTAGTGAAGAAACAAAATAAGCCAGTAATACTTTGCATCAGTGAGTAAATAGCTGAATGAATGGGTGATTCAGTGAGTGAAAGACACTATCTGTCTCCTCTTGTTAGAGAGAAAGTCTGTTTTATTCTCCGTTGGCACTTTTCCACTGACACCATGAAGGATGCTCACAGCAAGTAACACTGCACCTCGCTAGGAATCAGTTAACACATACAACCGAACACCTAAATCTTGTTTCAGCACTCAGTTCAGTACAGAATCATGTACTGTTATAGTTGAAATGGGACTCTTAAGTTCCTGAAGTTCATTTGAAATTGCTTACTTTTTGAGCAGGCAAAAATGTTCTTCAGACTATTTAAAACTATTTTTTTAAAGAATTAGTCACAGAAAGTCTAGATGTACAAAATTATCCATGTGCAGTGTTAGCTGCCTTAACTGCCTTTTACAAGTTCTCACCTGTGGCCTCATGGAACAGTAATGTATCCCAGGATGCTTTCACATTTTCAGGGTCCTTCTTTCATAGTTGTGAACATGAACCACAAAGCCAATATAATTTTTACACTCCCATTTGTTTCAAAAGCAAATGAAAAAATCTATTTTTAGTGTTTATGATTTTACAAAAGAATTAGAAAAATTGATTTCAGTTAGAAATTGGTCAAAAAGAACATTGGAGAAATAAAGCTTATCAAAAGTTTTATTTCAACTGAACCATTTGTTTTAGAAAATTTTTAACTTTTTTGAAGTTTTTGAAACATTCTTCTATTCAGAATTGTGTAACTGCCTTAAGAACTTAAACATGCTTAAAAATTTTTTTTACATTTTATTTTTATTGTATGTAATGTGTAATCTAATGTCAACCCTATAGCAAAGAGCTATGCACTCCATGTTTGACTTCCTCATCTTGTTTGACATGTTTTACCTCTTAGACAAGTCCTTCAAGGTATCCCGAAGAGGTGATGTGTCAGAGCTGCAACAACTAGCTATTGGGGTGCCTCAGGGCTCAGTTCTTGGACCACTTCTCTTCTTTGTTTACATGGCATCCATAGATTCTGTCATTTAGGAACATGGCTTATCATATCACTATTATGCTGTTGACAAACAACTTATTACATCCTGGTCATCTGATGATAGCTTCTCACATTTCATAATGTCTATCAGACATTTCATTCTGAATGCAGGATCATCACCCTTAACTCAAACTAGAGGATGACACGGAAGTGGATTTTCATTTCTGCCCGTCCCACTCCCATAGAAAGAAATCCTATCCTGTCCCACTCCCAGACCAAAGTTTAAAAAATAATCCCATCCCATCCCGCTCCTGGTAAAATGACTCCCACTCCCATCCTGCTCCCGTTTAAAATGACTCCCACTCCTGTACCGCTCCCATATCTATACAAAAAGATGGCTTCTGGGACGCCTGGGTTGTGTAGTTATTTTTTAATTGCGCTACATTGTAGGCGTATTAAAAGGAAACTACAATATGGTGCATAATTTACTTTTTTTTTCCTATTGGTGGATTCCCGCTCCTGTCTGCTCCGGTTAACTATTTTTCCTGTACCGTCCCAATTCCATGATTAATAGCAAAGATGACTCCCATCCTGCAGGAATCCCACGGGACTCCCGTGACCCGTGGGTTTCCCGAAAAATGACAGCCTCTAACTCAAACCTGCCGATACAGAACTGCATGTGGTTTCAGCAAACCCATCACTTTATCACAATTTCACCATCCAGTTAGACACATCATCCATAACTCCTTAATAAACACTGTGGAACCTTGGAGTTGTGATTGATGATCAACTGAATTTCTCTGCTTTTGCTTTATACATCATTGGGAAGATTAGGCCCTCACTTTCAGAACATGCAACACAACGACTTGTTCAAGCTCCATACTGGACTATTGCAATGCTTTCTTGGAAGGTCTTATTAAACCACTACAATTCATCCAAAATGCTGCTGCTTTATCAGTTTGCACTGACTACAAATAGCTGCTCACATAAATTTAATGTTTGCCTACAAAACCACACAGAGATTACCCATAAAAAAATTCTAAACATTTCAAAAGTTATAATACAACAAATGCCTTAATTTGGCAATTCGATATACGCTCTGAATCACTGGCTTAAAATAAATGATTTACAAAGGTTCTGAAGCCTCATGAAAGTGTCCAGCATTAGTATTAGAAACACTTATGCAGCAGCATTAACTAATTTTCTGTAAATGAATGCCAATATAATCACAAAATACAGTAGGATTGTCACAGTGCGTGTGAGGTAAAGCACGAAGGCAGAATCGAATATACAATCCAATAACGATACTAATAAATCCAATACGAACAGACAGGCAGGGTAACTCACACAACATCCATACAACGTTAATGACCGGAACCCAAAGACTAGACTGAACGTAACTTAAATAATACAGGCAATCACACTAATAAATGAGACACACCTGAACGTAATCAACACAGACAGAAACTAGGTCACAGGAGCACATGGGGAAAATGACAACATCAACAAAACACTGAGTAGGGCGTGGCAGTTATAATGTACATAAGTTTTTTTTTATGAAAGTTTAAAAACGTATAATAGATTAAATGTTAACAGATGTGTTAACATGCCTTCACAAACCATTGCTTGAGCTCTTCAGAATCTTACACAAAAGTAGAAGGTCATTTGAAAGTTAATTTGAGCATTCTACGTATTACATTTTTCAATAACTAAATAGAGAAGTATTCGTGTTCAGATGCCACCAAATTGATTCATTAGTTTGCATTTGTTTTGCCGTGTTGTCTTATTATATTCGTACCACATTTTTGTATTCTGAAACCTGTGGGAATACCTTTATTTGTCATAGTGAATATTAGCATGTTAGATCGTGTCCTCATTTGTCCTCTTTAGATTGTTAATTAAATAAACATACTATGACTTTGGAGGTTGAATTAGTTTGATTTGGGTGCCAGACCTGTTCGGACCCTCAACTGTTTTACCACCTATTGGTGTTTAGCATTTCTCCTGGGAGCTCATTATTCCCAACACTATTTGGCTCTGCCACAAAAAAACAATATGCATGTGTGCACGCCTGTATGTGTGTGAGAGAGTCTGCCAGCGGTGAAGCAGCAAGCTGGCCCAGGTTCTGCTTTTCTGATTGATCTTCAGGTGACAGGCTGTGTCAGGGGGCTCATTGCCAGGCTGTCAGCGCCTCACCTCCCTTCCCTCTCCTCTATCCAGACCCTTTCCTTCCCTTCTCTCTTTCTTGTCCTCTCTTCTGTCATCCTGCCAGAGATCAGGAGCAGCTGCTGTCCCATGGGTCCAACTGTCTTCTAGATGCTTCTTCTCTTACGCTGGCCAAACAGTTAAAGAACTGTTTGAGTGCGTGGTTTTTATATGATTTGCAAATGTGTGCAAATCCAGTTTAGCCAGGTGTTAAGTGTGCTGAAGTATTGCACTGTGAGTATTTAAATGTAGGCATTATCATTAATTTCTTTGCAAACACACCTCCTTAATGCTGATTTGGCGTATATGACTATTTACCTGATAGGTGTAACATTGTGCTATTAAATTGAATTAAAATATTTCTGTTTAAAATTTTTATTGGCTGTGGCAGCAGTTATTGATGAAGTCAGTTGTGCAAAATTAGTTTGGAAAGTTTTTATATAATAATTTGTATTATATATTAATATATATAATATATAAACATAACATATTTTTCTTAAATATACATGCATATATATATATATATATGTATACAGTATATACAGTGTGTGTGTATATATATATATACATATATATATATATATATATATTAAAAACTATTTATTTAAATTTGTATATATATATAAAAATATATTTATTTATATTATTTCAGTAAATAAATGTATACAAGTTTTTTTGCCAATGTTTAGTTTTTGATATATATATATATATATATATATATTCTTTATTTTAACTATATTTCGAATAATAAAAACTGTTTAGTAGTTTTAATATCTGTAACAACACTGCAACATGTGAATTGTGTTCATAACATGTTTGTGCTGTTATCTAATTTGCATAATTACTTTAGTGAATTAGACGCTAAAACAGACCGAGCACTCAAATGAGTGGTGCTATTATGGGCAGTTCATTTTTAGTAAATGCTGAAGTGTCTGCTCAATCACACATGCACACACTCCACACGTGCTGCGGGACATTTGGTGACCTTCCGTGTCGTGTATGAGTGGCCCAAAGTGTGCCACAGTTAATGACTGGCTCATTTACACTGTCTCTGTTTTAATGAAGTATTAACATGCGCTCTGAGAGTAATTACAGGTCCGTTCCCGTCGGGCTTGTCAGACTGCACCAGGGAGTGCAGATGGAGGAAGGGTCAACTGTTCACACACTCTTATGCTAATCAATATGAGTCCATTTACAATAAAGGTTCATTTGCAAAGCCATACTATAAGAAGCATTATGATTTGTCAGCAGCATTGCTCTGATGTTTTTTGTTTTACGCCAGCAACAGATTGTAGCTTGCGGCATCTAAAAAATCTCCAAAAATTGCTTGCTAATGAAAAGTGCTTTATTATTCGCTCTTTTTAATTAAGTTTAAAGTTCGATGCTTTGCAGCAAGTGTGCTGTAGGTGCTATATTTACATGTTTTGTGACATGATTTTGTTGTTATAGAATAGAATCAGAATCATCTGAGCATATTTCGGCATTGTTTCGCAGCATTGTGTTGTCATCAGAGCAGGAGACGGCCTTTGTTCACATCAAAAGCTGACATGGCCGTTCTTTAGTGAATTAGAGAGGCCGCTCCACCTCTAAAATAAGAAAAGGGCAGCTTCTGTTATCTACAAGAAGATTTAGTGGCCTCTCTTCACTGTTTCTTCTGAAAAAAACTGTCCCCTTAAGCTCTGCAGTGCATTTTTGTCTCTGCACTCCCATGACACTGCTTTTCTTCCTGTCCTCTCGGCAGAGGCTTTAATCCTATGCGGTGTGCGCTACCCATGGCCCGGGTTGCTGTCCTCATCTGGCTTTGTGTTTGTAATGAGAGGGCAAGATTGTGTTGTCTTTGATCTGAGGTGCTTCAGTCTTACTGCATGCTTCCTCGCGTGTAAGGCTGGGGATTTTGCTATTGTGTGTTTGGATCATTTGCTCACCTTTCCTGACCCCTCCTCCACACACGGCTTCAACATGCTTCCTGTTCTTTCACTATTCACCATTCTTTGCTGGGCTTGTCTCATTTTTTTTTTATTCTCATTTAGTTTCACCTGATCTCATTTTCTTCTTTGTCTTCTAGTCTCAGAGAATCCTGTGCGTTCTCATCAAGTTCCATTGTGAGACATGTCTCTTTACCTTTTATCTCATTTCTTTCTCTTCTTGTCTCAACTCTCGTTCTTTCGTGTCTTCTTGTCTCTTCTCATCTTGTGCTGTTTACTTTTCTTTGTCTTCTAGTTACAGTACATCCCATGGTGTCTTTTCTAATCTACTGTCATCAGTTCTCTTATTCTCATCTGTCGTCTAGTCTGTATATTCTGTCTCTTTTCATTTAGTCTCATCTTTTCTCATCACTGTCACAGTTTCAGTTGATATTGTCTCATCCTATCTAGTCTCTTTTCCTCTGTCTAAGTCTGTTCATTCTGTGTCTTCTCATACAGTCTCATCTCATAATTTCTCTTCTTCTCTTTGTCATATAGTGTCAGTTCATTCTGTTTCATCTCATCTAGTCTCATCTCATCCCTTCCTTTTGTATTCTCCTCTCTTCTTTGGTCATCTACTCACACTTTATCTTTTCTCTCATTGAATCTCATTCTTTCTCATATAGTCCTCAACTAGTCTCAGATTATTATGTCTTGTGTCATAGTTTCTTCTCGTTTTATCTAATCTCTTTCCATCTCTCTCCTTTCTTCTTTGTCATCTAGTCTCCGTCCATTTTCTTGTCCTCAAGTCTCATGTCATATTTTCTCATTTAGTGTTTGTTTGTTTGTAGTCTGGTCTGAATCCATCTTTCTCTTCTTGTGTAGTCTCATCTTTTCTTATTAAGCTTGGTCTCATTTTATCTCACTCTTTTACCATCTAGTCACCCTTTAGTTTCATTTTATCTTGACTTGTGTAGTGTCATCTCATTTTATCCTGCTATTTCTCATTCAATTTTCTCATCTCTGAGAAGTGTCTCAGTCCATGTGGTCTCTTGTCTTCTTGTCTCTTCGCTCTTCTCTCCTCATCTGGTCTCATATTATCTGTGTCGTGGGTCCAGCAGTATAACTTCTCTTCCTCTTCACATCATCAGTGTCCCCTGAGCCAGTGATGTAATAGTAATAGACTGTAGCAAAGACTGTAATAGTGTCAGCAGGAACTGCAGGGACATCTCTATTAACCTTCAGCTGAAGTACCGCACGTGCCGAGACGCAGACTGACAACACTGCAGACCTTTTTTTACTGGCTTTCGCACACTCTCAAAAGTGCCCCTCCTGGGATCTTAAGCACAATAGCTGCTGGGATTTGCTCTCCTAAGCATTAACTTTTGCTGAATTGAATTTCTTGGCCTAGGAATTGGCTGAATTACCTCAGTGCTTGTTAATGAGCCTGACAATATTGTTTTACTTCCTATGGGCATCATTAGGTTGTTTAGATTCGACAAGAGACCTGAGCATGGCAACTTGATAAGAAGCACTTATACTGGTGAATTAACACAAATGTTTTCTCTTCCCTTGCAGGAATTCTCTCTGCTACGATTGGATGATTTAGCCGATCAACGAGTCAACATCGTAGGGTTTTCAGTCTTCAACAGTACACATCCTTACTTTCAGGACTTTGTCCTCAGCCTCAATCGATCCTGGCAGGAGAACTGTGATCATGCCCCTTTTGCAGGAACACCAGTAAGGCTGAGAATCTTTTATTTAAATATGTTTTGAATATGCATGATTAAATCAATGTTAAAGGGAATACGTCACAATTTTTTTTAATTGGTCAAACTCATAAGACCTTCATTCATCTTCAGAACACAGATAAAGATATTTTTGATGAAACCTGAGAGCTTTCTGATCCTGCATAGACAGCAAGGCAACTGAAACATTCATGGCCAAGAAAGGTTGTAAGGACATTGGTAAAATATTCCATGTGATATCCGTGGTTTAACCTTAATTTTATAAAGCTACAAGAACACTTTTTTGTAAACAAAGAAAGCAGAAATATTGACTTTATTGAACAATTTCTTCTCTGCCATGTCAATCTCTGTCACGCTTTTATGATGGTTCCATGATGCAAAAAGTTTTCTTTTACATTTACTTTTTAACTTTACAATTGAACCGCTGATGTCACTTTTTGAGTGCGTTGCTGCTATGCAGGGTCAGAAAACTTGAGATTTCATCAAAAATGTCCTGAAATGGAGTTCTTGCGTATTTAAAAGGATATGACAGTGAGTAGTTAATGACAGAATTGTCACTTTTATTAACCGAATTAAAATCTGTTACTTTCTTTCGTGAAGCAGAAAAAGGGATGTTAGGCAAAATGTCTAAACAACCAATTTTAATATAATGAAAGTAGATGTTGATTTGTCCTTATAAACCACAAAAACAGCATAAAACCATAAAAGTAGCCAAATATTCACTGTGGATTACATTTATGATCATTTGTTTGCACATTTTGGAGCTTGACATCATAAATTCACTTTCATTTTATGGAAAAGAGCAACTTGGACTTCCATCCCAACATTTTGTATGTTGGGGATAATGACAAAATTGTACTTTTGGGGTGAACTATCCTTTCAAAATTGTCTCTTTTGGTGTTTATGTGTAGCACAAATTCTAAATTAAGTCATTTTTTTGTAACTCAAGGATGCTGTGTTAATTAATTTGGAGCAGCCTACTACCCATGTCCTCTTGCTTACCTTGAAGCTGAGGCCATGGCTCTATAATTCATCACACAAAGTCACATATTCACCCTGAGGAATACACACATCCTGCATGTTCACGTCAGCAGTTATTTCCGTCACTTTGGAAACGAAAACATCTGTATAATGTATCATTCCTGATCTCAGTCCCAGTTTGTACTCCATCAAACATCCAGGGAAGCTGATAAAAAAAAAATGATGAAAGATCGATCGGTAACATTTCTTTATCTGACATATGCAAGCAAGTAAAAATAATTCATTTAAAATTTTTGTATTCTAATTAAAGCTAAAGTTGGGCGAATTTTGAAAAATAAATGCTTACTGCTTTTAGAAACTAGCCCTGGTTGCACTTCTCATTTAATTAGGTCTAATCTTTAATTAATCAGTGGATGGTTTGTAGTCTGGCAGAGAGATGAGAGAGAGAACAGGTCTAAATCCCACAGTGAGACTCAACTCTGTGTTACACACTAGCCTAGAAATGCAAAGCCTTGAAAATAGTCTAATATTTTTAATATGGAAGACACTAATTGAACAGAAATTAAAGCCCTGGACTAGCCAAAGACTAGACTGGCTAGTCTCTGCAGAGATTAACCAGCGAACCGGAATGTGTGCCGTCCTGATTTTGTCCCTAAATCAACATACTTTGTTGCAATATTTTAATGCAAAAATAAAGTCTTGACCATATCTCTACACCTAAACCTACCCTTACCCATGAGTAATGCCTCATATAATATTTATGATAGATGATTGACACTGATGTGATGTACAAGCACCAAACATTGATCGTAAGCCTAAACTTTACAAAAACTGTTTCTTCAAATCTAATTGGTTAATCACAATGTTGTCATCTTGCACTTGGCAAAATCAGGTTAGCGGTGCCTCAGTCGGCAGCACACACAGTGTCATTCTGCATTCGCTTAATGAGAACAGCCAGGACGTTCCCTGCATGTGACCAAAATAGTTTTGTCTGCAGAAAGGAGAGAAACGTAGTCTACAAAATTTACACAGAGTGCTATTTTAGTCACAAACATGTTCAGTCTTCCCTCACGACACATGCAGTACACCGGCACATCTCCATCGCCTCTGAGCTGCTGTGCTATTCCATAATGCAGCATTACATATCCTCATTACGGAAAGCTTTAGCACCATAGTGGATGTCAGAGGGAAAGGAAACTCCACAGCCTTTGCTGCAGTGCATTAACACGCCATCTGATGTAATTAAAGTGGTCAGTAATTCAGTTGCAGGGGGCTGAGGGGGCAAAGGAAGTGGTGGTTGTATCAAAGTGATCAACGATGAAATGTCTGAATGATTTAATGATGTTCTGCACTACGAGATGCATGCAGACAACCAAACTTTTTTTTCAGCATTTAATTTTACAACTGCAGGCACTGATACGTTTCTCACTCTTCTTCAAACACTTATTAGATAGATAGATATTAAAACATGGATGCAGGAGTTTACTCCCATTCAAATAAACATTTCAATTCAAATCCAGTATTTCTAATAAGTGAAGCTCAATATCTCAAAACTACTCAGAACGCAGAGAACCTTATAACTTCAAGCCAGCAAAATCTTAGTGCCTAAGTGAAATCTTTAACCTGTATGACTTTTGTTCAGCAGCAAATCTTAATGATCCCAAGGTTTCAAACTAAATATTACAGACGTTTTATAACATGCTTTTTTTATTACACAAAGCTTTATGGTCTATATAGTATATTTTGTGGTGCGTTCATGGGTTTTGTTTACAGGGAACATAAAGCTATACCTTTTTGCCAGTAAATCCCTTTGAATAGCATCTGCTAAATGCATATTTATTTCTATGCCTGAATAGCTAAAAACGCTAATCAGAATTTGCCAGCATACTTTTGGCCATGAAGTGTGCATCTCGGTTAGCAGCCTATAGCTGGATGGTACCGCTTTCCCTTTCCTCGGTCTGTGTGTTTACTCTTATGTGTGTGTGTTCCAGCTTTCGTCAGCGCTGCTGTTTGATGCAGTACACACGGTGGTGGCAGCCGTGCAGGAGCTGAACCGTAGCCAGAACGTAGGAGCCACTCAGCTTTCCTGCAAGTCCTCTAAGATCTGGGAGCACGGCACAAGTCTGATGAACTACCTGAGAATGGTAAGAACCGCAGGGAGAGCCCACAAGCTGCCAATCATCTCACCTGCTGCCGTTGCAGGCTCATTCATCATTTAGTTTTTGCTCTCTGTACCACAGCGGCCCACAAACCCTTGTCAGAACTGCAGCCTTCAGCAGAATCTGTGAAACCGAGACACTGTGTCTTACTCAGCCATTAAAGATTAACGACCATCAGCTTGTCATTACTGCATCATCCTATGCATGTCATATACAACGATCTATAGCCGCTTCCTGTTTTGTACGAACGCTTCCAGTGAGGAGCTCCGCCATTCACGTAGCTCCATAAATACATACAGCACTGAAGGCTGTGATCACATGATACCCCCAGGCGCTAACATGTTGTTTCTCTCTTTCTCCGGATAGGTAGAGTTGGAAGGTCTAACAGGCCACATCGAGTTCAACAGCAAAGGCCAGCGCTCGAACTATGCCCTCCGGATCATGCAGAACAGCAGAGATGGCCTAAGGCAGGTAAAGTAACTCTCTGCCACATCAGCCTATCAGCCAGAGGTAAAACTCGCCATTATCTGTGTTTATGCTTCTGTCTGCCCGGAACACAATGAGATTTCCTGGCTGCGGTCACACGGATGTGATGTAAAGGTGGAGAAATCCTCTAAAAGCACATTGTTTTTCCCCCAGTCCTAAATCAGAACGCTTGATTGTAAATGTGTAGGAAGGAAACGCCGATTTTCATAGAGTCCAGCGAGACAGCTAGACCGAGTGTGATGGAATTATTGGTAATTAGCACTTTCATGCTCCTGTGATTTTTATTGGCAGGTTTGGATGTAGATTGAATTGTTATTGCGACATGAAGGGGGGCTCTTGCAGGAGTGCCATCTGCCATTAGTAAGCGAAAAGAGCGTTTTTAAATTTAAACAGACAGTTCACCCAAAGACTAAAACAAGCCCTTATGTTGTTGTGAACCTGAATGACTTTGTTTATCTTCTAAACACAAATGATGATACTTTTAATGAATCCCGGGAGATTTCTATTCTTTCTTTGAAAGTCCATTCCATCCAAACTTAAGTCCACAAAGAGATTGTAAAGGAAAGCATGTAAATTGAGCAGTTTAATCAAAGTCTTCTGAAGAGACATGATTGTACACAATTGCGATTTGCATATAAATGTTGATCGTCGCACATCAGTTTTAAATGTTTTTAAATGAGGCAGGAATGAACCTCATTGGGTTTCTTGCATCAAGCAACTCTACAGTATATATACATATACCTCTCAGGTTGCAGTATGTTAATTTGTGGTTCAAAAAAGAAAAAAAATCATAAAGTTTGGGACCATGTGAATTTAACAGCCCATTAAGTCCTGATGGACAGCTGCATATATAGGCTCGTAATGATGATTGTCAGGATTGATTGACTAGGCTCCTCCTGAATCTATGTTTGGAACTTCATATAATTAAATGGGTTGGCTGACTTGATAAGTCATAACATTGTTTGTCCACTATTAAAAAAGTGCATGGTGACAATATGATGTCTTTTTGGTTTTTTTAAGCCCTTTTTGAATGGTTTTTGGTCATTAACCTCCTCTAAAGTCGTTTTAGATGTGTCCATGCCGTTTGTAGTAGTAACACTGATTTTGTGTTGCATCTAAAAAGCAATAAGCAACACGTTTTTTCATTTATAAAGCAAGATTATAAAATAATCATGTTAAGGATACTCTATTTGAAGATGTGCCCAGTCTGTTCTCAGAAGTAATTTTCAAAGAGGACTACCTGAAGAAGACTAAAGGGATTAAAATGTTGTTTGTCCGCTTTTAAAATAGTTTAAGAGCACTGTGGAAATGTTCTGTTCTTTCTGAAAGCATTCTAGGATTTAGTTTTTTGATCATTTCATTTACCTGGGGCCAGAAAGGAGGTTCAAACAACTCTGAGTTTAAACTTGAACTCTTAGTTGATCAACCCAGAGATTAAAAAATCAAAGTTTTGTGTTTCAGAACAGCTGATCTGAGTAAGGTCAATCAACTGTAGACTGAGTATGAAAAGGCATTATCTATGGAGCGCAGATATTTCGAGTCACCATGGCAATATATGAAAAATAAAGCTGAACTTGATGTGCTCATGCAAAGTTACAGCAAATATGAGCACATATTTAAAAAATAAAAGCAACACCACTGAATCGGCGAAACAGAGACAGTTAGCGTGTGAAAAAATAGCTGCTGAAGTTAATATGTCAGTTTACATTTAAATTATTTAAATATAATAAAAATAAGTAATGTAATGTGTGAGGTTTATTGACTTTTCACTTGAAAAAGTTTGCAATTGGCTGTGAGTATAAA
>JAUCMT010000028.1:10080717-10092759 GCA_032357475.1 Enteromius thamalakanensis
TTTGTCAATAGTTTCCTGATTTTATTTTAAATTTACAGTTAAATACTGTTATTTCTAATAAGAGACCATAAAATCTGATATAATGTTAATCTACCGAGCTATTAAAGTAGTGAAACATATTTTGTACCTTTGATATACACTGAAACCTACCAAATGCAGGTGGTCATGAGAAAGTCACATGATGAAGCTCATTACAAGTAGCTTTTATATAGTAAAACATATAGAAGGTGCTCAGTGTCATTCACACAAGCACTAAACACCATCATGGTAAGAATTATTAAACTATAATGGGCAATTCAAGAGTTTGGGCTTCCTCATGATCAAGAAGGATAAAGTTTAGCTTATGTGGCGTACTGTCCGGGGGGCGAGCTGGGAGGACGGCAGACACCGAACCCTAGAGGCTGGAACCCTAGCTAGGGCTAGAGCTCAGCGCTTTCCTTTCAGGCCCCCCGGAAAGGAAGGCACAAGAGCAGCTAAATGGCAGATAAGGGGTGGAGGAGGGATGCGTAAAAGGCGGGATGTGGAAGGAAAGAGGACGGGCTATTTATAGTGGTTAGAAGGGGATTTGATTGGGCAGGTGTAATGAGGAGATTGATTAGGTGTTGCGGTGCCAGCTGTGATTATTCGACCGCGCTCCTACTCGAAATTAGTTTATTAGTTTATTATAACTTCGCTAAACATTAATTTAACATGTACAACCCTAATAAACATAACTGATACAAAAAAACTAAGAAGAAACATAGTTATTTCTGCAATGCAGGGAATTCTGGGAATGTCAGTTTACGGTGTTTCTCTTTAAATTTAACAGTAATTTTCAATTAACCATTTAACAGGTTTTTACCGTAGCATTTTCACAGTTTTTTACCGCTAAATTCACAGCCATTTTTTACAATGTTAAGTGTCATTTCAGTTAAATGTGAATTGGGCTGCATGCTTGTAAATGAACAAAGTTTCACTCTGAAACCAACAATGCATATTTTTATTTGCTGGAAACTTGTCAAAATAAAAGGTAAATGGTTTACCGTTTGAAAATAAAAAAACAATAAGATAAATATTACTGTTCTCATTTTACAGTAAAATAATAATAATAATTTGTTTAGTATTATAACAAAATAATTCTTAGTTTAATCTTTTTATTTCACAATACTAAATATAATATTATTGTAATTCAACAAAAAAATAAAATTGTTGCTCACTTGACATTATTTACAGTATATTTCTTATTTGGTTTTATTTCACAGTTTCACAATAATCTTAATAAAAGCTAAATGGTTTATAGTTTAAAAATGTTACAGTAAAACATATGTGTTTGTTACTTGCTTTTTATTTTACGATACTGAATTATATTCCATATCGATCTTTTAATTTTACAATATTGTAATAATCTCAATATTATAATAAATAATCACACAAAATAATGACAATTAATAATATTATATTATAGTAATACTGAATTGATTAAACACTGTGGAAATGTAGTGATCAAACAACAATACAGCCCAACCATTTCAGAGTAAAAAATAAAAAATATAAATAAGCTGTTTTTATGCAAATGACCCCATTAATAGAATGAATAGCACTACACAAGTGCTCTATAAATATTTAATTCACTAATTAATTTTTTGAAATATATATCATAGAATAACAAAATATGTCAGTTTATACACACATACACACACTTGGAGCTATTTTCCCAGCAGGTCTCAGCCCTGCATCTTTCTCCTAGGGCTTGCGAGAGGCAATTGTCAATTGTCTTTATTTCCCCCATCGATAGCATCGCAGGCTATTAATTAGCCTGAGCTCTGTGGAGCCTAATAGCAGTCAGAAGCCGGCTGTCAGAGCCGCACTGCTGTTTATTTGTTTGTCTCTCTTGCTGCGGGGGGTTGGCCTGCTCACGCCAGCACAGGCCACTCTTGACGATTTCCTAATTAAGTTTGGTAATAGAAGTAGTTAATCAAGGCCTGAGATTATGCCACCTGCAGCGGAGGCCCACCAGCTGGGAGGAGTAGCTCCTCTTCCCTGAAGGAGAGGCTTCAACTGTTGGATTTTCTCCTGCTGCGTACAGGCCGCGTCTCCCGCCTCGTATTTGTCCCGCTCTGATTCTCCCCCTCGGTGCCAGAGCCTATCCTCTGAGTAGTTTAGACAGCATCAGGCCCTGGTCTTATCTCACACTCACTTCATACACATTCGTTTTGGTGAAACCTATTTGAAAATGCAGTAAGCTACATTTTCACACAAGACAGTGAATTCCCATTTTGGTCACATATCTAAAGTGCCCCTATTCTGGATTTTTGAAAAAAATTACCTTTTATACAGTGTGTAACAGCTCTAAGTGAATGAAAACATCCTTCAGTTTTAAATCTGCACGTGTACAGTTTATAAATGTGTTGTCTCTGAAAAGAAAGAATCGACTCTGAATCCTTGATATGAGTCATTTTTGTCCCAAGCCGCTTCATGTTGACATCAAAATGAGGCATTAACATATTGCCAGCCCACTTGTTGGTCCAAATAAAAAATGCAAATTCACCTCTGCTTTTGGAGCATTAAAAGCTCACAAACACTGCTTTAAATCAAATCGACCAATTACTGGAGTTTGGGAGATGCTGAACCAATAAGGTCTAAATAAATGCATATTATAAGAAAATCAAAGAGTTTTTTGACCTTGCAGTCATGTCAACCTGTTGTTAGGGACTCCTAGCACCAAAATATGAACCTTTCATAAACCATAATGGTGCACTTTAACTTAGTATGTGACTTAATATTCATATTTCAATTCAAAAGAAAATGGGCAAGACTTGTGAGTGTGATAATTAAGCTAAATTGCCACACAAAGTAATTGTGTATGAGTTTAGAATTAGGTTACGTTACATGACAAGCAACATTTTTAAGCGACCAGGCTTAAAAAAAAAAAAGTGTAGCTGATATCGTCGCTAATTTTAGTTTAATTTCTCCCGAAACACTGATACATTCTCACAGCAGGTTGTTTTAATAAACGCACATCTATTTGAATTCGATTATCTTCGCCTGGCTCTGCTGGCTTGCTCTGTCTTTCAACTGAATTTGTTTACTTGTACTCTCAGCACGAGACATCATTTATTAGGCCCGTCTGTGTCTTATGTGTGTTTTTATCACAGTGGTTGAAGACAACACTAGCCGCTAAGCTCCCTCAAGTTTGCACCCCACGTTGAACACTGGAAAGAAGTCAACACTTCCTGACACACGCTGGGTGTTAAAATACCAATTCGCTTCTTGTCTTGAAAGATATCATACCACACCAGCTGGTTTGGCATGAGCCTTGCAAATCAACTCGAGACCACTCGATTTAAACTATAAGGCACATTTCACATTTCAAAGGGTTTAAAGAGCTCCGCAGAGTGATATTTTTATTTCCGAAGGACCCATTTCTCACATACTATTCGGTTTGGTGCCAGTAGAAAAACACGTTTCTGACAGAATTTGGAGGAATGGAAGTTGAGGAGCATTTTGAAGACTTCAGCGCTGATAGAAATCATGAATTACCCGTTTATGTCTTCATCCGGGCGGCAATAAAACTGTCACAGCAGCCATAACATTCCTCTGTAATGTACACAATTTGTGTCAGTGCGTGATCCCGCCTGGGGAGAGCAATAACGTGGATGTGATGAAATATGAAGGATCGGGTCTGCGAACGCTGAATGATCAAGACTGTAGGAGGTAAGCGAATAAGAAGATGAGAAATATGTGTGGGAGAGAAACACACCCTGTGATGGTCGGGTCTCTTAAAAGTGTTTTTTACCCCAGAGCTATCTCCAGGTCCATCATCTGGCCTACCAATCATCCTCTGACCCAGTCTTTTAATGGCTAATTACTCAGCCCAGGCTCAACTTTTAACACTGTGTTCTACTTCCGAGGAGACAGAAACAGAGAGATGAGAGTCTGAAGAAGTCCCGAGGTCGTGAGAGCCGGTAACTACGCTGACTTGAAAAGAAGCCGGAGAGGCACGCAAGGCTCGCCTTTTTTTAGCATCTGACTTTAAAGCTAATATGTTTGTATTCAGCGAGTGTTGTGGTAATTAGAGTGAAGAGGTTGTGTGAACGTGGATGTGGATAAAGACTGTTTGATTGTAGACCACAGGGGAGTCTTTCTTTATGTGTCTTTGCTTCTCTGTTTGGACTAAGTCTTGGCTGTATACTGGCAGATTGGATGGAAAGTTTAAAAAAAGAATGTAGGAGGTAATTATACAATTACGCTTTTACATTTTCTCTTATGAAGTTTTCAGCTCTGAAAACTGACAATTTACTTAAACAATTTCCATGTTCTTCAGGCCTTTTACAGCAAGAACAATAGATATATTTCCACTCGCATCAACCTGTAAAAACTTTTTTTTTTTATCATAAGTGTGCACTGCAGTTCTGTCATCTGTTCTCAGGCAGATGGGGGAACTGGACTAACTTTGCTCGCGAAAAGAAATGCAGCGTCAAAGGAAGTATGGGCGGGCCCAGGCTAGTATTCTTGCACAATTAGACCAATTCTTAAAACATTACTTATTGTTATAGTTCTTGACCTTGGTGTTCTTTTGTCGACTATTAAACTAAGTTAAACTAAATTAAATTGTTTTGGGGTTTTTGATGTTGTTGTTTTTGCTGTTGCTTTACTTTTAATGTTTTATCATGAAAAAGTATGCAGACTCTCTGGTAATGTGTTTGGTTTTGGCAGAATAGATCCTTTACGTATCTGAAATAACTCCCATATACAGTATAACATACTACCCCATAGTAGATCTATACAGGTGGAGCTGGGGAAGTGGAGGGTTTCTGAACAGCTCTGCAACTGCTACAGCAACACTAGCCAAGATTAAAATGTTAAGCAGCAAACTCAAAACAGAAACAAATCGGCTGCTTCTTGTGAATTATAATTATATCAGACTGTCGGCCTGCACCGTCTAGGGTTTCATGACAGAACTTTGTCTGTCAAAAAACACTGTTTGCGCTGTTGTTCATGAGGGCCATGGTGCTAAATAATGAATAAACAGCAATATGTGATAATATCGGACAGTATTATGGCTCAGGGTTGTGAAATTTATATTGTGACACCTAACATAGTTTTGTACTGTAGCCAAGAATTGAACAAGATTGTATTTCAGGGCATTGTGGTTTTCATGACATCAGCAGTGTCTGAACAACATTCTTCCTAATATCCTTGTTTTAACTTAATTTCTCTCTGCTCCAATCTTAAAAGACACCACATGCACTTTTCTGTTTTACTGTCCTGTGTAAATCTTCCAAATCCTATATAAATGCCATTTATTTGTTGCTTATAAATGATGTAAAATAAATCAGCCTTTTACCTGTATTTTCTTTTTTAAAAATCTAAAGAACTCAATAAAATGACTTTATCTCTTAAATTAATTGAAACCAAGGTCATAACACCTACGTGCAGCATCTTGCCGGTGTAAAGAGTGCTCTAAATGAACACACAAAAAGCACATCTTTTTTTCTGGGTTTAACTGTAGCCTACGAGTGTAGGCATATTTACAGTTTCTAACCAACATCTTATATCTCAAGGGATTGTTTTCACCTGTGGTTATTTTTCAAGAGTATTTAAAGTAAAAGACGTCATAGCCTTTCCAGACTCTGCAATGCAAAGTCCGTAAAAAATCTAGGAAAATTACTGCCACAGCCAATTCAGAACAGGATTAAAATGACAAAAAAAAGCTCTGGTAATAATTATTACATCACCACACCTCTGAGAAGGGCTTAAGTTTCCCATAGATAGGCCACGTGGTCTGAGAAGGGAGCTTTGCTTTGTGAATGTCAGAGTATCTCTTCATGGTACATAGAAAAGAGCAAGGAAAATCCTCTTTTCCCTATCTTGAGCCACTGAGTTTAGTGTTTTTTTTGTATTTCCTTTTGTTGTTGTTGTTTGTATTGTTATTGTATTATTTTCTTATATTTGTTTTTTGTATAATTTAATTTTAATAATTATTTTATTTACATAATTTATTTTGTCTACTATAAATGCATTTGTTTGTTGATATGTTCTATCATATTGTTCTTTAATAATTAATTTTATTTTATAAATAAATAAAATATATGTCCAATAATGTTTTTATATATATTATTTGTATGTTTTATTTTATTATTATTTTTATTTACACTAATTTATTAATTTAATTTAATATATTATTATTCTTATTACCACCATTATGTGCCACATTACTTTCTTTTTTATCATTAATTCTATTTAAGTATTTTGGTTTTGTTTTGTATAATAAGAATAATTATTATTATTAATATTTGATCATACTTTTTTATTACGAATGCATTTCTAGCGACTTTTCTACTTTTGTTTTTGCATATTGATTCATTGGCAATATTGTAATAATCATGCTTATAAAATACCAGCACAGTGCACAGCCAGGCAGGACCTTCAGAGAGCTGGAAAAGGAAGAAGCTAGCAGAGATAGAGAATAAATGAGGAATGATGAAAAGGGGACTAGACAGTATGCAGGATTTGGTCTCAGCCTATCCTCGCCTCCTTGCTTTCAGTGTTCGCATCCGGACAGTGGGAGCTTCGGCAGAGCATTGTTAAGCGTGTGTGGGGGGGCGTTTGTAGAAAGCTTTGATGTGAGCTGCGCTTTGGGTGGAGCTTGACGTGCTCTGATCTCCAGTGTCTCCTCATTATGGGAAGGGCCCTGCAGCAAGCGGATAATGTCAAATAATGAATGTTGAAATTGGCTCTGCTATTTGGGAATAACAAGAAATGTTTTTCTGTTGGCGGTTATGTGCTGCAAATTGAAATTTTGATTGTAGTAAAAGGTCACTTTTTGAAAGGGAGTATACCCAAATGACCTTTCCAACCAGCCTTTAACTCTTTATCCATCAGCGTATGTTTCCTGCTAATGACTGCAGGTGTGACATTTTCCTTGTTCCACATGAGAGGCGGGAATTCTGGCCTCAGAATAAACGACAATGCCTAGCCATCAAACGAGGTGATGTGGACTTGTTGTTTAGTTGAGGGTCACAGGGTCACTGGGTTGTAAAGAACACTTACAGATTGGTGCGATGACACTCGGCAGCTTGGCGGTGCTCCACACGAAGATACTGCCATTCAACCACAGTATACACCCACTTCACGTACAAACACACTCTTGAGAACCTGGACTCATACACTGATAGTTTGATAGCAGGTTGACAAGTCCCTCACAAATACAGTTGCCTCTTTGTCCTATTAGTTTGAGAACCGCCTGAAAGGCTGTGGAGGGCTCACAATAGGCGTTCATGTTATCTCTCTGGAGCTGCAGTGCTTTCTAGGGCCAAGCTTGGGCTTATCCGTCACCATCTTTTTCCTCTTCTCCATCTTTCTCACATTGCTGTATTGATCTGTGTCGACTTCTTCATGCCTCCATTCACAGAATATACCAGACTCTACCTGCCTGTTCCAGCCACCCCACTGGTTTTCATTATTGGGTAGATTTGCAGCAAGCAGGATGGGGAAAAGCAAAAAAAATAGCAAGATAAGAGACAGCTAAAGCATGAAGGAGTGCGTGTCGGCACAGCTGAGGTGATAATTGCATATGCAGCAGGTATGGAGCTCTATGATTATCGCTGACAACCACAAACCTGACATTATCAGGAAGTTAAAATGCATGTAGAGTTGTACATTTGTACCTCTACTTTACTTTTATCCCCGGAAACCTTCCACATAACTTTCTTTTTAGCATTACAGTGGGAAAACCCTCCTGAGATGTAAACCTACAACAACACCTTTGCCGACTAAAGCAGACTGACTGATGTTGAACTTGAGAAGTCTGTCCCTGAGTACATTATGGGCTTTGATCAGGCGCACAGGATGCTGTAAGTACCATTTGTACAAGCAGTGGAGCTCAAATTTGACTTTGATATTGTGTACTTGTCAGCGGTAATTAATGACAAGCCCTCATAGCTCTTGATTAATCGCGACTCGTTTAAATGAACAGGATATGGGTCCTGCTCAGCCAGTTACTCCCATTTACCTTGGCTTGTTGCTCTCATTTTACACACTTAATTACCACAACTGCTCCCTTATAGCCTCTTATGGGCCCAGTGTAGAAAATTAGTCACTTGCTGGGCCTTTATTGTGATTATTTATACCATAGGCATGAAACAGACTAAAGACCTTTAAGGGTATTAAACCATGAAACCCACTCACCTTTAAATCACAGGGAATCATGGTCAAAGGTTTAAATGGTGACACTGAACTTTAGGCCGTTCTCATTAGTTTTTCTCTGGAAAAGCCTACTTTTTTTTTTTTTTTTACTCTTTACAAGTACTTCTTCCAATCCTTTATGGTGTAAATTATTCCCCTTTAATTATTAACCGGTGTATCCGTATCATGTCTTTGTTAATTTATTATTGACTCAAATGGATGGATATATATTAATTGATGTTGGATATTTAGTACTCATTTCCAGAAAGCATGCATTTCCTTTCATGTAAGATTTGATTTTGATTTTTTTAAACAGATTTATTTTAAAATAATAATTTTATAGCAGTTTTAAATGCAATCTTTAAAGGATCCCAAAATTAATAATTATTTTTATATTTTATAATGCTGTAATAGAATTTTTAATATTAGCCATTTATCGGTTATCGGTTACCCTAGCATCATGGGGGTAGTACTATTTGGATTGTAGTCCAAAATGCCAAAAGTGTTGTTTAATATTGTATTTGAGTGTGTAATCAAATCTCTACGTATAGAAAATCTGCTCATAAATGTAAAGATCATAATTAGTTATCCTTTCATAAGTGCATGTGCATGTACATACAAAACTATATTCTGGGGTCAGATTTGAGAAGTGAGCTAAACCTGACAAAATCATCTTTGGGGACCTTTGAGGATGTCTTCGTTTGTAACAACTAGTGGTCAAGCAATACATTGTGAAGTCCAATATATTAGCCGATATTTGACATTTTTTAATTATCGGCATTGTCCAATAGGTTATGCCCAAGAGTTAACAGTATTTCTAACTAGCTGTAAATAAAAGCAAAAGTCTATGTAATACCTCTATTTAAACAGCAGAGTAAAAGTGTGTGCGCATGAGTATGTGGCTGCTCTAGTTGCCACTCTGGGCATGTTTTGTTCTTCATGTTTGTCAGAGCTGTTTATGCTGAGGAGATGGCTGCTCTCAGAGCAGTTCCTCCCAATTGGACGATATCCAGACTTTCTTCCTGCCCACAGCTTTACTGCACTGTCCCTCACTGTCCCTGACTGCACTCTTTGTCTACACCTTCTCCTCTTCCTCCTCTTTTCTTTATGTCTCTCCTAATAAATACTAATTGTTCTTGGTATAACAACCTCTCTCTATTGAAATGGTTTGGAGATCATGGTCTGGCTGTGGGTTCTTTTCAGCTCATCACATCCATGTGCTGCTGATTCCACAGAGCCATCGAGGCTGTTTGGCTGCTGCTGGATTTCATTTGTGAGAGTAAGGTGGTATCTCTGCCACAGAGGCGAGAAGGCAAAGAAATAGAAAGCAGGATCTTTTGATCATATTCTCAGGGGAAATCACTGATTTCGGGTGTCCTTGCATTCTCAGTTTCCCCTTTCTTCATCTCTTACTGTGTTCACAGCAAAACACAAGATACGTTTACTTATATACTTAGTATATTAAGCCTGGTTTTCAGAGAATATGTGAAGCTTATTGTTGTTGTCCTACATTTTTGTTATAGCCTATTTAAAAAGGAATGTCATGGTTGGAGAAAACATATCTTGAAATAGGTTAATTGTTGATTTTATTATATATATATTACATATGATTATATATATATTTCATTTATTGTAACCATTACAATTCTGTTATATGTATGCTTGTAAAAAATGTCTAACTTGTTTTTGGTTTTGAGAAAATGTCTAAAATCAAGTTCGTTTTTGGTACTTCATTGCTGACAGTTTTTATTGTTTTTTATTTTATTGTTTTCTAAGATATATGCTAAAAAAAGAAATGCCTAAGACAACAAAAACTTAATTCAAGATATATTCTCTGAATCACATCTTAATATTTGTCACCTGCTTTGCTTCTCAAGTAAATATATATTGTTTTAGGGATATTTTAGTGGAAAATAAGAACAGAATAATGATTAGGACAATATTTTTGCAGTGTGCTTGGAGAAACTGGTTTACAGTTGAAAGAATGGCGAGCAATTTTCAAATGGATTATCCTCGGCATCTTGCAATCTCACGAGGATCAGTGCAATCTTGAACAGCAGCTCTCCTTTGCAACATAAAAGTCAAACTAGTGCAGATGTATTTTGCCCTTGCTTTTAGGAGTGTTTCATGCGAGGTTCCCCATGCACGCAGAATTTGGAGAAATATTCCTGCTTCTGTGGCTGCAGCATCCATAAAGTCCTTAGAATAACACTACTAGATTGTTTTTGCTTCTTACATTCACTTTGAAAAAAAAAAAGTTCCTGTTGCTCACTTTCTCCCCTGTTTGTGGCCCTCGACACTTTCATATCTCAGCGAGCGGGTAATTTTAGATCCAGCGCAGTGCTGCATCATCCTCCCCAGTGTCGTTTGGGTCTATGGAAACGCTAGGGATCAGGTACGGAGGGAAAGATAAATAAAGCAATACCTCTGCAAAATTCTTCAAGCAGGAGGCCCAATGAACCATGCCGCTTTGTAATTATAATAAAAAATAAAAATGATGGTTGATTTAGGACTGCCATGTGTGCTGGGTGGAGACTCAGCCTCCCATTAAAGGCAGTGTGGCCCCATATAGGCGGTCTAGCGAAGGGGTGCCAGCCAAAACAGGAATGATAATGAGGACATTGGCTCGCTTCAGAGAATTGGGGTGTAATTGAGTTAATAAATGAACTCTGTTGCATCTCCAATTGAGCGCATGTCCCTCCGCCACTTCCTTTATGGTGTTCTGACTGTTCTGTGTGTGCGTCTGTGAGCTCACTTCCGCAATCTCCTCCACCTGACATTGAGCCTTAAAGAAATACTTCATGCATGAATTAAAAGTGGTCATAATTTACTCTCCCTTATGTGTCTTTCTTCGTGTCTCCCCTGACTTTATTTCTTCTTCGGAACACATCACATATCGTGAGTACTTTTATTAATACTAAAACGAATAGGGTCTGGGAATGTTTTGCTTCAAAATAGCAAAAATGGCACTTAATTAAACAAAAATGCTGACAAAAACTGGGCCTATACAGTTGAATTAAATCTATTACAAATGTTGAGATGTTGAGAACCAGTGAAAAATTATTATCTGTCACGTATGTGTGTAACATAGGGGACAGAGACATGGGGATCCAAATCCGAAGCGTTATTAAGAGACATGGTCGAAACAGGCAGGGTCGGTAAACAGTGAACAGGAATGGCAGAGACAAGAACACAAGAATAGTCCTGAGGCAAGCAAGGATCGGGCGATCAGAAAACAGAGTCCGGAAGGGGCAAAACAGAACAATAATCCAAAAGGGAAGGCTAGGGAAATCTAAACACAAAACAAGGAACTAGGGAAACACTCAACACTCGGCGCTAAGCTACAAACACAAACAGCTTTTAAAGTGAAGACAAGAAGTTAGCAAGGAGGCAGAGATGAAGGGCGTAACGAAACACAGATACAAGGGGAAGACACATTTTAAAATAAGAGTCCACAAATGACTGGACAGGGGAACACTGACTGAAATCATAACACGGTGATTATGAGGAGAGTTTTTCATGAGAGCGAACATTCTTTTTTCACTTGGTGTGTATAACTTATTTCTAGTTTGAATAACCGTTTTGGTTTTCATGCTACCGATGTTAATCAATTAACCAATACATAAATTGTCCTTGGATTGTTCTCTCTGCGTATCCTACGGTGGCTGAGAGAGCTCATCGTGCTGCAAAGGTTAAACCCATCTGAGAGTAGCTCTAGCTAACATAGCATTAAAATAATGTTTCACAGTTAACTGTGTAACTCCTCAGATTAATCTAATAATATCCAAAAGACCGTATGATCAGGTTGTTAAAATAAACACAAAAAACTCAGCGACAACATCTCTGCTCTGACCAAAACCCACGGAACAAATAAAC
>JAUCMT010000028.1:10095140-10109070 GCA_032357475.1 Enteromius thamalakanensis
TACTGACCAGGCTCAACCCTGCTTAGCTTCAGTGGGCAACCAGGCTTGGGCTGCAGGGTGATATGGCTGTGGCATTTCGTGATTGATTCTGATTGGGAGTTAGTAGTTTTATGCTGGATGGAAAATCATTCTGAAAATGATTCCAAAGATATAGTTTCTCTGTGCCTTTTATCGTTATAGCTCTGGTGTAATTATACTTTTATATTGAGAATGATTTTTAGAACTACAACTTTATCAATGTCCTTATATTTATCATTCTTGGTTTGAATGGGGCTTTACAAAAAGTAAATGTGCCCAATTTTTGAAGAATTTAGAAGCAGAAATGTGAAGTCTGTAATTTTATAAAAGCACATTTTTATTTTATTTTTGTAGTTGCTTTGAGCCATAAGGTGCTCTTTTTTTGTTTGTTTGTTTTTTTTGTTTTATGTTTTTTTATCCTTTGGGTTGAAGATATAGTTATTTTTATACTTGGTAACAAAGATTAAGTGGCCATTTTATTGAAGCACTTAGTACTTTACAGATTGGCCCCATTCACATCCTTTGAAAGTTATTGCTATTGCCTGTAAACCAGACTTTTTTCTTTCTCTCTTTCTTCCTTGATCAAACTCAGCTGCCTGTAGCTTTTACATAATCTGTGAGGTTGATTTGCAGTTAAAAAGTATATGAATTATTTTTTATTTTATTTTAGAAAACAACAGATCTTTTCAGTACAGTACACTGTAACAAATTACTGTGATTTCAACGGTTAAAACGGTTAATGGTAAATTCCTGTAAAAAAAAAACCTTGAACTGACATTCTCAGGATTTCCTGCATGGCATTTTACATTTTTAACTTTGTTTTTTCTTTCTTAGTTTTTTCTTGTCAGTTATGTTTATCAGGGTTGGATGTTACATGTAATGTTGGTAAATTAGTGTTTATTGTGTATCTCAGTTTCACCATGATTATGTTTAATGCTTGTGTGAATGACACTAAACAGCTTCTATATATGTTGATATTTTTTAATGGTTTGGCTCATTATATGAGTTAATGAAATTACTTTATTTAACTGTAAATTTTACTTCAAGTCGTAAAACCAAAGCCGTAAATTTTACAGAATTTTTTTACTGTGTAGATAAGACCCTGATTCCTTTGAAGCTGCTTTAAAACTGCAATTAGGACCTTCAACCTATTGGCCACCACTGAAGTCAACTATATGGAGAAAAATCCTGTAATGTTTTCCTTAATTTTTTTTTTTTTAATTTTAAGCTGAATAAAGAAAGAAATAAACATCTTGGATGACAGGGGTATGGGGGTTTATTCGCAAAATCAATCCAACAATCCAATCTGTTCGTAATAGACAAATTCACATCTCACCCCACATTTTTATCCTTCAAGATGCTGTGATTGACTTGAATATATCACAATAGGGAAGAAACGATTGCAGCTTTTGTTTCATGGTAACTTGAATTTCGATTTATCCCAGAACAATCTCTCATTAAAGTTTGTTGAAGAGCCTGGTGGGAACATCAGCACACCAGTCTCCAGCACAACATATGCTGCTGTTTTCACCGGGTTTATGAAAACAAACTGCTGTGCGGTACTGTAAGTGAAATAGAGATAATTATGTTGGGGAGGTTGCTTGTCTAAAGAACGAGTAGAATACAGGTGGAACGATTAGTTCCTCTCAGATCTTTTATTGTTAATGTGCTTGATGATGTTGCAGCTGGGAGAACCGGGAAGAAGTTTGTTTATTCCACTTTAAAGATATACGAAGACTTTGGCCGCATTAAAGAGCCACCGAAGAGCAATTTCAGCTCTATCACGGCTTATTCATCACAGGCTGATTGCAAAGTCTGCTTTATCTCGGTAAAAGCAGCACAGTTGAAAACATGCTGCAGAACTCCGCACCTGTGGACCACTCCACCAGCGTTTTCATTACTGCTGTGAGCTTTTGTCATCGCTGGAGTTACAGCACACACACAAACACACAGATTGAATTTTACCCTGGTGATATGGGCTAGATCTAACATTTTTGTAAGGATAGACAGTATATTAGAGCTGGTTTGGCTTGTAGTGGTAAAGCTGTCTAAACTGTACAAACTGTTCTGCAGGGTTTTGTAGCTGCTCTTGATGCCTTTGGCATTATATCATGTGCAGAAGGAGCCAGAGCTTCAGCGCTTTGATTGAGAACACAAATAACCTGTGTTTGTTTGTAACATTCTTTTTTTTTTAACTCTGCATTTCATAACCCAGCCTTTGTTTGAGAATAAAAAACTGTGTTACTCTGCCATTCATAGACTGGTGGCAATTGGCAGACTTGGTTAAGACATAATATCCAGTCTAATATGCAATTTAATATTACTGTAGCTCACTTTACCTCACATGCATTAGAGAACTTCTCAGAGTAATATCACTCCTTTAATACTCATAAATATTACTGAATAATTTCTGACCTTTATATGGTAATAATTATTTAAGCTGTGAGGAATAATGTATGCTTAAATGGATCATGAATTATTTGATAAAGTCCACTTATAATGTTTGTAGGATTATTAAAAACTGCTGTAATTTAGAAATAGATTTTCTATGCTGATTTCAGCCCTCTGGTTTAAAAACTTGATTTAAATGAAAGGACTCTTCCTTTAAGACTCTTTTAAACAAAAATTATTATACTTTATATAAAACTAAATATATATATAACTATATAGTGATTCATCACACTCCTTTTTTGCAGAGAGAACTTTATTAAGGGCATGTTTAGTGCTAACTTGGAAATTTAGTTGAGTCACAGTTCCTACTTCAGCTTCTTTTCACAAACTTCCCAGCATTTAACTTCACCAGGCACTACAGTTTTTGGGTTTACTCTGCTTGACAGAATTAATGCCTGATTTGCATAATTCCTTAAGTGATTCAAATACTAAAACAACACAGACTGTGTGTGCAGTCCAAACGCTGTTCTTATATTTGTGCTTAATACTTTTTCAACCTTTCTGTGCTGTCACTTGATTCGATTTGATATGCTTTGCCTTCAACAACTGCTTGCTTTCTCAGATAAAGTCGTTGTCAAGATCTTTTCTCTTTTTAAGCTTAAATACATATAGTTTTACCTCTGAAACTGGGTTCACTTTCCGTTCACTTCGTAAAATCTCCTTTCTGTGATGATATCTGCAGTGTTTTCAAAATGTCACACCATTGAATCACTGAGAAAAGTCATGTAAGCTTTTACCTGCCAGAATTGACTCTGAGGATCCACCTTAAAAAAATGAAAAAGAAAAAAGAAAAAGCTAAGTATTATTAATCTTCATGAGTGTAATAGCAGAAGACAATAATGTGGCACAGAGTGGATACTGTATTACTGCATCTTCTCAAAAGAAAGTCCTCAGCATCTGAATTCATGCTCACAGCAATGAATGATGGCGAAAAAGTGCTCTTTTTGAAAACATGGAGAAGTACGATTGCAGAAACGATTTCATGATGAAACCTCAGGCATGCCGTCTACATTGGACAGACCACTTTTATTGTGTTCAAAAGGAAGCAGATGGTTCTTATTCGCAGAGCAATTGGAAATGTTCATAAATATAAAGTGTGAGGCGCTATCTTCATGTAATGTGCCACCTCTGTGACCAATTTCTGCTTCTCAGACTACTATCAGACAGAGCTGGGTTTGTCTGTACTATCTTCGATGCCATTCACCCCCTGTAAGCCATAAAAAAAATCAAGGGAGGGATAAATAAAGAGGGAGTAGTGGACCAGTCAGTTACCAAACTCACTCAGGTTTTTTGAAAACGTCTGAGAAATGCTAACACACAAATCCAATTTTTCTTCACCTTCTGAACAGAAAGCTTTTAAGATTTGATTTGGAGTAAGATTGACTTTAATGTGTTTGTTTTTCAAACGCACCAAACCAGACTGCCGCCATGCTATATTTGTAAAATGGATTTCATCAGCTGACAGCCTTCCAAGAAAACAAATAGAATCAAATCTGCTGCAGATCCCAGACTGGTGAGGAATGTTGCATTTGGCAGACGTGACTCTCAAAGTGCCCTTAATCTCACTGTCTGTGCTATTAAACGGAAAGTTTCTTTCTCTGATGTGACCCGCAGATTTTATGGAACCATTCAAGCTCGGAAGAGAGGATTGCTTGGCCTGATAACAGCACTCACTCAGTTGATTGATGCCCGAGCTCCATTGCTGAGATTGATGGCGATACGCCAGGACCGGTCCTGTGTGTTCACAGTTAACCTTTCTCCTCTTCCTCAATTGATTCCTCCCTCTTTTCAGACAGCTTTGCTAATAATGGATTATTATATGTAAATATATGGTTGCTCGGTTTTCTTTCAATCAATCATTAATCAGACTAGAGGCTAGCTGAGAAGCTGTTTTACCCGTTTCATTTAGTCATCATTTTTAGTTTCTGGACTGGAACATTAGGTGATATGTCATTTCAAATGTTAAGAAGTTCATGCTAACTGAAAACAATAACAGCAGGGATGTTTTAATTTAGATGGTTTTATCTTTAACGTTATGTTAAATATGATAAAGTTATATGCAGTTTAAAAGGATCAGTGAGGCTAAGTTGTTATGCTAGCAACAAAAAGGGGGCTATTTAACGTTTTGTAGCTTCTGTAGCTTTTTAGCTTCTACTTGAAGTGTAGGCTGAGTCTGAAATCTCTAAAATGCTACCCTATGAGGCAGCTTTTTCATGCAGGAAGGCAGCAAGGCTTGTCCGAATCCAACTTCTGCTTCACTTCCTGTCTCCAGAGGTACCTTCTTCTCATCAAATTTTAAGGGCAGCATAGAGCTATTCTTTAATGCCTTTGATCTCCCACAATCCTGTGCGTACTATTCTGTCTCGGTTGTTATCTGAAAGTTGCGTATGGGGGTCAGCTTGGGTGTAAATGTATATTTTTTCGGCTAACGTTTCAAAATTTTGGTGTTATTTCTAACAAGAAATTAGTATTACAGTAATTAAATATTGGTTTAATTATCATCAAAACTCATTCTGTCTTGTTGTAGAACGCTAACCCTTTACACACTGCCCCAGTAGTCTGTTGGAAATCAGTTTAATGAGGTGTCTTCCTGCAAAAAAGTTGTCTGCAAAGTCATTGCCTCATAAGGGAGCAAGTCAGCTTCCTAGGCTTTCAGACACAGCTGTAATCGATCATTTCTGTATTAACTGAAAACACACAAAAATGTTTCATGTCAATTGTATAGCTTCTGTAGCATGTGATAAGTAATTACAAGCTGTTAAGTCTTTGCTGTTAGCTTACTAACTGATGACTGAAAAAGAGAAAAAAAAATAAATTTTATAATTTGTGATTTATGCAATCGACCGATGCCAGCTCTCAATTTTAAAATTAAATAGTAAAAGTGTAGTAACCATGTTTCTTGGAACAGTTTTACTTTATCAAAACCAGGGTTCATTTGTTGTTATCATAGCTTAACTAGTTACCTTTTTTTTTGTAATACCATGGTTAATTTCCATACTGGACTTTACTTCCCTTCTCTTCCTCAATTCCTCTTCTTCTGTCTTTTCACAGATTCTCCTTATAATAGATTATTAAGTATGAATGTGTAATCATTCCCTTTTCTTGAGCTTAATCATCAATCAGACCAGAGGCTAGCTGGTCATTATGGGCGCCATGTAATGACCCGAAGCCGTCGATGACTTCTCTCACCCAGTGCGTAGACCTATTAATTGAATCCAGAAGGTTTGTTTATTAGCTTTCCTCCATTCTTTGAAACCTTCTGTCTGATATGCAACTGGTCCATGAAATGCTACTCTTTAATAAGCCTAGTTTGAGAGAAAGTGTCCGGCTGCAATACTTGAGTGCCTCCAGCAGGCTGTAAGCGATGAAAATTTGCATTTATATTGTGCTTTTCTGCATAACCACCGCAGCGGTGTCAGTGTGGGGCATGACGGTAACATGCGTGGATGATTCAACGAGTTAATGAACAAAATGGAAGGATTTGCATTTATAGAGTGTCAGACTCTGGGCCAAAGCTGCTCCTCTTTGTGCCATGGCAATATGGGATTTCGCTGTTTGCTCCGACAGGTCCAAGGTGCGCACATCCATCTGCAAATACATCATGCGGCTTTTATGGACATACAAATGAGGTGAAAGGATAAGTTACCGTGTTATTTGGATGCATATGAGCGGCTCGTATTAATAGGGTTCAGGTTTATTTGAAGTGTCGGAACATGTCCATTGACGTTCCCCATCGTCTGACAGGCCGTAAGACCCAGCTGCTGCTATACTCAGGCCAGCTGGAGCGTGGCCACTGGGCACATCAGAAATCAGGGATGCAGGACCAGACAAGCAGGTAAAAAAAAAAAAGAAGAAGAAGAAAGTGTTGCCATGGCGATGCAAAAGACTGAAAAGTCTCCACAGCGCTTCAGATTGCCACTCAAAGCATCGGACTGGAGCGAGTCAGATTTACTGGTGAAAATGAAACACTCTCTCCATTCAACCAGTCTGCGCTAAACAAATCTTAAGTACAACAGACCCATTTTGTGTCTGTCTTACCCCAACACAGCAGACAAAGTGATTTTTTTTTTTTTTTCATTTAAAACAAAAAGTGATTTTGAAAAGCTTTTATACGGCTGGTTTCATTCTGTAGTGTCTGTTTATGTCCAAGGTGGCAATGTTCTGTTCAATTTATGTAAAGTGTTTGAAAATGACAGTAACAACACAACCGTGCATACTAGAAATATCCCAGTGTATAACGTTGGGCACAGCCAGTGTTTACTGAAAGATGGCAGGGTGAAATGTTTACGAAGCCTTTATTTTGACCACAGATTGCCTAATAAATCTGTTTGGTCTTTGGGCAGCATGAGAAAACAAACCGTAAATTAGGAACTTGGTCTTCTGGTGGGCTCACATTAGACACAGAGCCTTATGTGTCCAAACTTTTGCTATGTTTGCATCTTTGCATTTTATGCAAACTTATTTTGTGTTAAAATATTGTGTTAAAAGCCTCTAGGTCATCATACAATCTAAATGCGTATAAAATATGTGTTTTACTAAAGCAGATTAGTATAACTACAAAAAATTTGGCCTGGACTAACCATTGGAACAGTTTCATTGCACAACATCTCAAATGTTGCTTTAGTCTTTCTGAAATGCCTGAGTCAAAGTCTGTCGTCACAATGGGTTTGGTATAGTTACATCTCAGAACTGTCTCTCACGATTGGGTTCCCAAACATCAAGCAACCTCCTCCGAACGCAAGATAACATGACAGCGTATGTTATTGCATTTCTTCTGCACACTCTGAGGTGCAAGCAATTTCTTATGTATAGTAGGAAAAAAAGCTACTGTGTCTTCCCCAGTTGCATCAACTTTGATTCGATTTTGATTCGATTTTGTTCTCTTGAACATATGGGGTGGAAACAGTCCAATTTTCGCACATTAAATTTATAGGTTTGGATGGAAATTTGAAACATAGCTAGTGTGACTTGCCAATGTATGTCACACAAAAGTGAGTGTTGATTGATACTGTAGTGCTCCCAGAGTGTGTAACGCCAATGATATCTTTACAGGAGAATCCATATGTAATGCTGAGAGCCAATCACCAGGACCTTGAAGGGAATGAGCGCTACGAAGGCTTCTGCGTGGACATGCTGAAGGAGTTGGCAGATATCCTGAAGTTCAAGTATCGCATTCGGCTAGTTGGGGACGGTGTGTATGGAGTGTCAGGTGCTAACGGCACTTGGACAGGCATGGTGGGAGAGCTCATCAGCAGGGTGAGTGATGAAAGGAATATGGTTTAATCAGGGGTTAAACTGAGACAGAACTGCTCTGCAGTGTCACAAATTTTTCCGCCTTTTTTGCTGCCTGATGGTTATTTTTGTTGTGAAATCTTGCTACATTAGCTAGTAGTCAAACTGTCAGCCTGGAAAATGAAGATACAAAGAAAGAAAAATGTTCAATGTGACCATTTTTAGCTTCTGGTTGTAAATCGATATGTAATTTAAATGCCAAGTAATGGGAATGCTTGTTGTGTGATTTTTAAATATGTATTAGTTATCTTGAAAGCTAATTTAGATTAACATTTTAGCTTGCTAATCATTGGCTAAGTTGATCATTTTTAGCTTCAGAAATTTGGAATGAAATTTTAAAAACACACTATCTTTTAAATGATTTGAGGAAAAGTCTCATTTGTTCACAAAGACTGTTTTTATTAGGTAAAATACAGCAAATATAACGGTCAATTTATTTTAAAGTATATTTTTTACTATTAACTAATTATTAATCGCGTACTTCCCTATCATATATAATAGTATTCGAAATCAGTAGGCAAGAAGTACCAGGATGACCTACTTCTTCCGCCTGAAATCTGCAGTATGCATACAATGGACACTTTACTGTCCCATGAAGCCACGGGAGAGCATGCGTCATATTCAAAAAAATGGCGGAAACCAGAGACGCGGCTCTTTTCAAGTATAAGTAATGTTACCTCAGATAAAAACTGTTCATTGTGGTTAAATTGCACTGATCAGCTTATAATCCAAGAAAACGTCTGACTTATCAAAAGTTTAAACATTGTAATCAATTAGATGATTTCGTGAAACCGGCTGTAAAAAGTTGTTTAATAATTTCTGAGCACATCAGGCTTTTTTCTTTAAATTTTCATGCTGTTGTGACAACACGTGACACGTGACAACATCAATATGATGGATGTAGTATCTGAATTCCATTCATACTACCCTCATTAAAGAATGTACTGTTTCAATGCTTGGGCAGTACATTCAAATTCAAATCTAGTACCTACTCAAGTAATATGCGATTTCTGTGTCAAGTGCGATTTCGGGTCTCCATAAACTGCTAATTACTTATTGCTTATTAATAGTTATTAATGTAATTGTTACGTTTAGGTGTTGGGTAGGAATAAGTATGTAGAATATGCTGAATATGTTCTTAATGAGCACATATATGCTAATATGTAACTACTTCTAATTAGATGTTAATGTGAGAATTTGTCACTATAATTAAAGTGTTACCCATACAATTGTATATATAATATTAATAAATAAAAGATTAATTATTTCTGTGGAAATGCTGAATTGCTTTCAGAAATCATTCTAATAAACTTATCTGGTGCCCATGAACCAGCTGAAAACAGTTAACAAAAGAGCAGCTTTTATTTGAAATAAATAGTGTACTGCCACTTTGATCAATATAATGAATCATTGTTGAATAAAAGTATTAATTTCTTTAAAACAACAGAATCGTACTGACATACTGTTAAACTGTAAAAAAAACAAAAAAAAAAACATGTATAAAGTGACTTACTGTTATTTGTAATCAGTCTGTATACAGCACTCATAAAAAGTTGCTTCAGCCAGCGGAATGGCTTTCTTGAGGAAGTGGGATAAAACATTATTGGCAGTTTGTTTGTCTAGTAGCTTGTCGTATCTTACCCGAGGAAACTGGCAGATTTTATGGTTCCCCTCCTCCAAAATCCCAATTTAACCCCTGGTTATACTGGCATCTAGACAGTCATGTAGCATAAATTTCATTTAAAGCACAAAACTTGTGCTGTGCTGAATACATAGCATGAAACAGTCTGCTTCCTCTTATATTAGTCTAGAATTATTCATTCTCAAATGCTCATTTCAATAATTCATTAAAGGAAGAAAGCCTTAAAGCCAGACTAAAAGTTGTTTTAGTTGCTTCCACATAGGTGATGCAGATTAACCAACAATATTCATGTTTATGCCTCAAACCCAGTTACAGGTCCCTCGTTCTAATGAATTTCAATTAGCCCATCTGATCTCACAACAAAGATGTGTTTAAAAAGACTTGGCGAAGCGTGAAGAGTATTAGTCCCATTCTGACAGCCACTAACGTCCCGTTGATGAGATGGAAATCTATGCCGCAAATACTGTTTAGTTACGAGCGCTTGCCCTTTTCGGCGGAAATGTAATTTGTTTAAAAACAGTCGCAGCAATATGGCGTGCTGCTGATTTATTTGTCGGTTCTTTGGCAGGCACGGCAGGGACCAAAGTAAATTTTCCGAAATCAACAAAAAGGCCACTGCGATATTCATATATTTCCGGGGGAAAGGGTCATAAACCAGAACATTTCTCTGCAGCCTGTGTTCTCGCATACAAAAATGGAGAGGCTTTGAGAAGTTATCCGTCTTAATTCCACAAGCTAATGGAGGGCAAAGCCATTAGTGAAATAAAGAAAGAAGTGCCTAATCTTATTATTGTCTCAATTTGTTCCCTCAAAGTATGCTCTATACAGCTGACCTTGAGAGTGGCCAATGAGTCTAATTGCATCCCCCGTGCTATAGTGTCTGTAGACAGAAGAGGGTGTCTAAACACGGGTGAAGTCAGTTTCAAAATCCTTATTTAATTTTTATGACATATAAGAGTCAAAAGTTTTTACAGAGAGAATTTTGGGTATCTCATTCAGTCGCTCCATAATTCAGAAAATACATAGAACAGACAAAAAACAATACATTTTGACCATTTTTGTGGATAAAATGTTGTATATTATCAGTTAAATTATATATGAACAAATCCCTTAAAATCTTAAGGATATAGACAGGAATAAAAGTGTAGAGTTTGGTGTGTGTATGGTGAGAAAACGGCCCTTGAAAATATGTTTTGTAATTGAAATCTATTAATAGACATAGATAAAGTGGTATAAAATAAACCCTTAACAGTTTTTTTGGATGTTTTCTTTCTATTAGTCTGAATTTCTTTTGTTGAAAAACCAAAAAGCCCAAAATCTTAAATTTGACAGGTGCACGAAAAAACAGGGTTTTTGCCTGCAGTGTCTCCCCTTAAGTATTTCTGTCATATTTGCATTTGTAATATGACATTTATTTTCATCATTAAATTATATTAAAGGAATACTTCACCCAAAAATATAATTACACCACAATCTACTCGCCCCCAAGCCATGCTAGTTGTATATGACTTTCTTTTTTCAGATGGACACAGTCAGAGTTTATATAAACATTATCCAGGTGGAAGGTGGGCATGATTTTGAAATAACTGAAAAAAGATTCATTCAGAATTAAAATCATTTGCACAAAATTATACAGTGGTTTGTTTAATCATATATGATCATATAGGCTTATTAAGCCAGTGTATCTGTTTATATGCAAAATGCAATCTAAAGCAAGAAAAAAATAACCTTAATGTATTAATGGTCAACTTAAAATATACATTTATACTTAATTAGTGAGTTATTAGTTGATAAAAGAGGCAAAAAATACAATACCTCACAAAACATTTCTGTTATTACCATTTTGCCCTGAAATATGTCCTCCTATTCCCACAGTGACTGTCCTGATCATGCTTTATAATGTTCTGAAAACTCTTGTAAAACTAAAGGCAGCGCAATAGTACACAAAGGTAGTGATGCAGCCGAGCTGTCAGGGTTTTCTCTAACGTCAGATGAAGAATAAGCCTCAGAGGGAATTTGAAATGCCACACTGGGAACTTGCGTCAATGTATTATTCAGGAGTGATAGAGTTGACATAGCCTTCTTCTCTCGTTTTTTGGGGGCATCACTTTTTGATTGAGTCAAAGCTGAGGGGGAGGATGGAGCGCAGGAAGAATATCATACTGCATTATTTATTATTTAGAGTCTCCGTCTCATAATTTCTCTCTCTGTGCAGTCCAGCCATCAATATTAATACATAACGAGATGTCAAATATTTGAGCGGCAGTTATTGTCCTTGTTTCTGTTACGGACGACATCTGTTTGAGGGATTTCTGTTCAGCGGGGACCGCGTAATTTCCTTGTTTGTGTGTCAGCGTGATGTTTTGTTGTGTGAAGTGAAGTGTGCATGAGTTGGAGAAGAGCTGTGGGCCACAGCTGAACTATGGAGAGCACTTGAAGATTAGTGCATCTGCAAGCTGTTATTAGGGAAGGAATCTTCAGGGAATGTGCAAGAGTTCATCTTACTGCGCCACTGACGCTTTTGATACGGTGAAGTACTGTACATTACATGGTGAAATACTGAAATGACATAACTAGCTTTATTATCAGGTGAGCAGATGGTTGCCCCAAAATACATGGTTTCTTTAACCAAATTAGATGGAAACACTTCCATCTGCTTGTGTTTAGTGCTAGTTGTTCATGAGTCCCTTGTTTGTCCTAAACAGAAAAATCCTTTGGTTTTCCAGCATTTTTATGTATTTGAACCCTTTTTAACAATGACTGTACAATTTGGAGATCTGTGTTTTCACACCGAGTATAACTGAGGAACTCTTATGCAACTAATAGAGAATGTTCAAACACTCACTGATGCTCCAGAAGGAAAAATCATGCATTAAGAGTGAGTTTAACTTATTCTGTCTTATGGGTGACATGTAACTATTGTAGCATATGTATGTCAATAATTACTATTAACTATGAATAATTGCAATTATTTACAGTATATCAGCTGCCAGTAGTAGCTGTAGCAGAATTACCATTCAACAAGTTCATATAAACTCTAAGAAGGGATGTTTTAGTGGCCACGGAAAATCTCTTCTGGGTGACATGGAACTATCTTCTGTAGCTTCTGAAGGGCAGTGCAAATTTTTTTAGGCGAAATAAGAAAAAGGTACACATCTCCATTCTGTTTTAAAAAGTTCTTAATGCTCTTAATGCATGTTTTTTCCTTCTGAATCCCTCAGTTGTCCTACAGTCATTGGTGGAATGGGTTCAAATACACAAAAACTGTGAAAAACCAAAGAATTTGTGGGACCTAAATGATGTTTCTGATGAACAGCTGGCAGTTTAACAGTTTAGGACAAACAAGGGACTCAGCTATAAGTTTGTAACAAGGTTGTTTTGGGGCACCACTGACTTCCATAGTGACCCAAAACCTGGTTACAAACTTTTATGTGAACTATTCCTTTTTAACTATGAGTTTTCCCTTAAATAAACTACTAATTTGCTGCCTTTTAATAGTTAGTAAGGTAGTTGTTAAGTTTAGATATGGGGTCAGATTAAGGGAGCTAAAATATGGTTATGCAGAATAAAGCATTAATATGAAGTTTATAAATACTAATATACAGCCAATATTCATGATAATAAGAAATTAGTAAAATTTTATAAAATATTATCATCTTTTTAAAAATATATATATAATTTTGGCTTCAATTAAAAAATATAAAAATGAATAACAAAAACATGAGAAATCCCAATTTGTCACTAAAACTAGAGAAGGTTTAAGACAAACTTTATTTTGGCTTGACAAAGTAGTTTAAAAAAAAAAAAAAAAAAACATATTTAACATATACTATAACAGTACCTCAGTGATACAGTACTTCTTGGATCTTGAAACACGTGTCTAACGTTCCTAATTTGGCTCTCTGAGTTACCCAGCCTCTCCTGTCGCTTTCAAGGTTTCAGGCTTGAGGCTAAAACATCACATTGTAACCGGTGTCTGCTGTCCAGAGAGTCTCTCTCATTTACAGCACGGCTCCAATATCCCATCATTCTCCTCCTGGAGAGGACAAAGAGCAGTGGAGGGTAAGAGTGTGTCCCGCGGGACCGTAAAATCCCTTGCAGATGCACTTTTCGGTGTTGTTTGATTAGTGGTATCCGGCCACAGCATTGTGCCCGGCAGCACTGGATGCTGTGTCAAGTGATTTGTCATGACAGTTTCTGTGTTCATGTTCCATCTCACACACACAACAACTCCACTTTGACCTTCAGAATTCGCCAAAACACAGGTGTTTGGACTGCAAGCGGTTGTTTCCAGGTGTGAAAAGACAGGTCATGGTAGCTTAAGGTGGTTAAGCTGGTTTGTTGCTGGTTTAAGGTGGTTTACATGCTCTAATCAGCTTAACTAAGACTCCAGGGGTGTTGAGATTTTGAGGGGGCTTTGTGAGAGACACACTATAAACAGTGAGGTCAGTAAGTATTTGATCACCCTGTCATTTTGCAAGTTCTCTTACTTAGAAATCATGGAGGGGTCTACAATTTTCAGCATAG
>JAUCMT010000028.1:10109170-10133461 GCA_032357475.1 Enteromius thamalakanensis
TTAGAAATCATGGAGGGGTCTACAATTTTCAGCATAGGTGCATTTCCACTGTGAGAGACAGAATCTAAAAAGAAAAAATCCTAAAAAGGAAACCACATTGTATGATTTTTTTTACAATTTATTTGGAAATAACTTTGTCAAATAAGTATCTGATCACTTGAGTCAGAAAATGTTAATATTTGGTACAGAAGCCTTTGTTAACAATTGGCCCCGTTCATTCTCTTCTTAATACAGTGCAGTCCTCCTGTCCCCTGTGCAGAAAAACCATGCCAGCCCCATGCTTCACTGCATGGTATGGTATTATTGGGATGATACTCATCATTCTTCTTCCTCCAAACACAGCGAAAGGAGTTAAGACCAAAAAGTTTTACTTTGGTCTCATCTGACCACAGGACTTTTGAATAAACCCTATAAAACCTAAATGTATACAATAATTGTATTTAATAATATACAATATTATTTATTAATATTTTGAGATGGTGCTTTAATGTTTTTTGGATTTTGGTAGTTTTCAGTTCATTTTTCACTTTTTTAAGTTTTCATTTTAATTTAAGGTGTAGTGTTTTTGTTATGTGTTTGTGGACGTATTGTAAATAACGTATTTCGAGAGGATCGCTGGACGAGTCAAATACACACAGCTGGCAGCCCATCATCTAATCATTCCCTAATTATCTCACAACCAATCCAATTCTTTTTCCCTCACTATAAATACCCCAGCTTCCCATTTTAACTCATCTCGCTTTTGTGCATCCCTCCTCCGCCCCTTTTCCTCAAATCACTCCTTCCTCCGAGGGGCAGTCAGAGATCGAGCCGAAACACTGAACTCCCGTCCACGCCAGGGTTCAAACCTTTAGGGTTCGGAGTCCACCTTTCTCCCGGCTCGCTCCCTGGACAGCACGCCAAATTCGCTATCAAATTAATTATCTACATTTGCTTCAATCTTAACAAGGAAAGCGTGAACTCTTGAAACATCATTATATTTAGATGTCATTTTTATTTCTGTTTTAGTTTTTCATTTAGTATTTATATTTAATTGTAATCCTTTATATATGTCACGATTTATGTCTTTGCCTTTAGTTTTGTTTTTGCTTTCTTCCTGTTTTTCCTTATTTGGTTCTGTTCCGTTTCTTGTTTAGTAAATTAGTTTCCCCGATCCACCGGTGTCCCTCACGAGTTCCGAGTTCTGCCTAATGCTGTCTTGTTTAAAAGCCCGTTTAGTTTGTCTTGTGTTGGTTCGATTATTAATGTTATTTTGTATATGGATTACCCTGCCTGTCTATATGCCAATCTGGATATTAAAAGATGGTTTGTTTGTGAAGTCGAACCTCTGCTCGTGCTTTCCTGCACCCACATCGTGACAATATATTTATATAACCTTTATTGGTAAACTATTTTATTTGTTTTACTGGTAACACTTTACAATAAGGTGTCAATTGTTAACATCAGTTAACTAACAGCAACAAAAAATTAACAATACATTTATTGCACTATTTCTTAATCTTTGTTAATGTCAATAATGTTAATAGTCGTTCATTGTTTTTTCATGTTAGCTCACAGCGCATTAACTAAAGTTAACAAACACAACTTGTGATTTTATTAATGCATTAGTAAATGCTGAAACAAACATTAACAAATGCTGTAGAAGTATTGTTCATTATTAGATCGTGTTAACTAATGTAATTAACTAATGTTAACTAATAAACCTTATTGTAAAGGGTTACCATTTTACTTTGATTTAACAATAACAACTCTTGATAATGAAGTTTCAATTTCACTTTAAATATCTGAGGGGCCAGATTAACCCTTTCTTGAACCAGGAAGAAACTGCATATATACCACCTTACCCGGTTTACGCTTCGTTTTTTGCATCTCTTGATCCAGCCCTGCACTAATGGCTGCTGTTATTTTGCATATGTTTCAGAAGGCTGACTTGGCTGTGGCCGCCCTGACCATCACGGCTGAGAGGGAGAAGGTCATTGATTTCTCCAAACCCTTCATGACTCTGGGGATCAGCATCATGTACCGAGTGCACATAGTAAGTTTCTCCATCTCCTCCATCCACTGCAGTTTAAGACTCCCGGACCATTCCTGACCTCGTAGCATAAAAGATCAACAATCCTCGACATTCGGCAGGCTCTATTGGTCGAAGAGAGGCTGCGTGGGAAATAAATAAACACTTTGGTGCAGAGAGCTCTGAGCGTCACCCTTGCCGTAGCAGATGGTGCACTGTGGTGTGAAAAGCTGATAAATGTAGTGCTTTCTTTCCCAATTTCAGATTCTCCTTATTGTGACTTGTATCTAATTCACACCAATAACACCCCGAGCTCTTGCACACAGCAACACTGAAAATCCAATAGCTCTTTTATTTTTAAAGGCCTGTGCGCCATTAATCAAAGCCCCTTCCTAAACCCAAGGTGACATGCTGATCTCTCTGTTGGCTAAATGCCGGATGAAGCCGCTCGGTGCAGCGTGTGCAAACATTAATGTGGTGTCCCGGTAGGGCATTTACACAAACACACACACACACACACTCTCTTACACAAACACATTGTCAGCCCCCCTGCTCTGTTCATGCTGCTAATAGATGCTCCTGCGTGCGTCTTCATTGGTTGAGAACAGTTGGGGGAATCAATAACACCAGGTGTGCTGTTAACTGAGAAGGAAAGAGCACTTGTGTTGCAGATTTTTCAACTACGGCATGCAAACACATGTTTGTCACTCAACTCAAGTAGGCTGTAACCGCTACAGAGTATATGGAGTTAGAAAAGTCACCCCATTGATCGAGAGAAAAAATGTACACAATGTTTAGGCATCATTGTGTATATGTTTGCATAATGATGCATTTAAAAGGTAATGACCAAACTTATCTTTATAAAATTGTTGTAGATATATAACATAGATAAAATTAAATAAATGTTTTTCATCAGGTTAGACATTCATTATTTATCACTCAAAACTCTTTCCCTACCTGTCTACTGGTCTCGCATATCTCGCCATGTTCCTGTTTTTATCAGTTTTTATGCTTGTTTGTAATTCTAAACGAATCCCTGTCCAACACTTCACTTCCTATTCTAACTGAGTACACTGTCCAGGACATTTGGGGCATACTAAGACTATTTTAGGATAGATGTATGACAAATTTGATGTATGCGAATTGCAACACAGCAATATTCATATAATTTTCTTTCTTTTTGTCTTTTCTTTTTATTATTTTCAGTATTGGTCGATATTGGATATGTTCTTTTCCAGTATTTTTGGCCTTAAAATTACATTTACCATAACTCACCAAATGTTTTCAAACACCTTGAGTGTTATGTATTAAAAAAAGTATTGTAAATTTTTCTTTTGTAAGTTTTATTTCTAATTTCTACTAAATATTGTAGAATTTTTATATCAGCTAATAGTTGGCCATATCATTGTATCTGCTAGAATTTAAGTATGTGGGCATTTTTACCAATTACTGTTAATTCATGTTTTGTTTTATTTTTAATACTTTCATAAAAGTTTCTTATGTGCTAAAATACTTTTGTGCCCACACAATAGTCTCATAACAAGTACTTTTTTAGCACTTACTGTAATTATATTTTCAGATAAAAGAAGGTGGTTTTCAGCCACTGCTGTTTAAACTTATGTACCAAGCTCCACAAGATTAATCAAATGAGTCAGATTTTTTCCATGAACCATAACTGGCTATAGGCAATAAACATTGAATAGAAAAACCATTCCAGAACCAAGAAAGAGTGTTCGGTTATATTACATTGTGCCCCACAGTGAGCTCAGATCTTAGTGAAGTGTGAATTATTTTCCGTGTTAAAATGCTTTCATAATAAATAATTCATTTATAGGTTGATTTTCCTTGAAAACACTGAGCACTGTGGAGTTTTTAAACACTGCTGAAATTACACACTGTAATTCACCTTTAAGCATAGGCTGCGACAACCCCATAGAGGTGGCTGAGAAAGTAAGAAAAGAAGTGAAAGTTGATTGAGAAAGGTACAGAGGCAGACACAGCGAGTGACTCTGAGACTGGCAGACAGAGAGAACAGTGACAGAAGACATAAGAGGAGTGTTAAACGAGTTCACACAGGTAAAGAGGATAAAAGGCTGTTGTACAGTGTAGAGCTGTTCTCGGGTTAGAAAGGCTTGAGCTCTCTCTCTGTCTCTCTTTCTTTCATTTTCTCTCTGTCTGTTTCTCCATGGCTCTTTCTGCTCTTGTCGGACCCAGAATAAAGCTGAAGTGGCTGAAAATATCAGGTTGTGATGTCACTACATAAAGAAGGCTGAGCTCATGAATATTAATGAGCTTTTGCTGGTGATGCTGATGCATTGATTTGTCAGATGTAATATGACCAGTTTTGCATTTATGCTCATCACAGTCCATATTAATAATTTATCAAAACTGAAATATCAAAATATCAACAATATATGCATGAAAAATAAATATAGTATAGTAATATATAAAGAGTTTATTAGCAAAACCAGATTGTTTAATTTTTAAAAATCATGTTTTTATTGTGTTAGCTGCAATTTGATTGAGATAATTTGGAATGCACAATAAAAAAACAAATTTTTAAAAAAATGTTTAAAAAGAATAAATCATTAGAAAAAAATACAATTTTTAATTAATTTTTTTAATTCAGTTTGTGTGTGTTTTATTTTCTACTATAATTAGAAGAGAAAATGTATACAAATATATACTTTTTATTTTCTACAATTAGATAATTAGAGATTTATTCTAATATTTTATCATTTAATTAGTTCCAATATTTAATTTCAGTTTCTAATATTTATAGTGTTTTTCTATTAATAATATATGATTAATATAAATATACGTTCATTTAATTTATTTTGATATTGATATTTTGATATATGAGACATGAGCCGGCTAAACATGGTTGAATGTGCTAAAGATGGGAATCGGCCTTGATTTCAGTTGCTCCTGCTCAGAATAATCTCTTCTCACTCATCTATACCCTACAGCCATGGTGCTCTGGATATTTGGATTCTTGTGCGTGCACTTGTTTGGATTTAATCCACTTACTATTGATCCAGCCTGCTTTGATTTCTATAAGGACCCCCATAGCTTAGTTCAAACTTTAAATGAAATCTTGCGTTTGATCAATAACAATGGCAAATGGAATAAAATGTGGCCTTCGGCCCTGTTTTAATTACATGTTTGCGAGTACAGTGGTATCTCCATCGCAGCGTGTAATTAGACGCACTGCTAAACTTGATCTCGTGGAACGTTTCATTTCGTCGTAGTATAATCTGGAGAGTGTGAATAAACACAGGAATGCATGAAAATGAGTGTCCCTTGGTCTTGTGCAGTGCGCACAGGGAAGAAGAAGAGACACTAGGTGTGGATGAGGATGAATAATTAGTGCAACATGTTAATTAGATTGTGCACAGCCACAAAAGAGCAGCAACAGAGCTTGTGTGCGTTATAAGATTGTGTGGAGTGTACAGAGAAGGAAAAAGAGCAGCTGCCCTCAGAACATGAAGTCAGGGCAGTTTTTCCCTCTGAAGTACTACAGCTGTGACAAGACCATGTTCCCACTAGCCACACACTTTCAAGGTGTGAGCGGCTGCAAAAGGCAACTCTGCACCTCTACAGCATTGAGCCCTCATGACTGAGCGTTCGTCTCACAGCAGGGCGCATGGTACCGTGACGTACTTCGGGTTTGAAAAAATGCATCTCACCTCTAGGTGTGTTTACGATCTGTCACGGTCACTTAAAATGAGCCTACAGAAGCACAATTTTTTAATCTGGATATTTTAAGTGACAGACAAATATTGCAAATGTTACTGTCTTTCAAATCTACAAGTTTTCAAATCTTTTCAGCTCAAGTCGATGTGACAGTGGCTGGTAAACATGTGCTGACAGTAAATCACTGCAGACGCTTCACTTCACATCAGTCTGAACAGTGATCTCTGAGTCAAACAACAAGTGTGTGTGAGAGAAGAGAAAGATCACATTCACAACCCTTTATGTATATATTTTTTCAACAGTGTCGTTATTGATTTTAGAAACTTTAACTTGTAATAAGACAAGGGGGGGGGGTGAGGAAATAAAATTAAAAATATATAATTGCATGCACTTATACAATACAGAAGGGCCAAAATGGTACATTAACATTTTCCCCAAATTGGGGACATTTCCATAAACCATTATATGAAGTTCCTATCTCTTGATTGCATTTTATACATTGTTCAGGGATGTTGAGATTACCTTTGTGTAGTATTTCTGAAGTTATGTATACCCTCATAATACATTTACATTGTAGAAGTTTGTGAATCGTATTAAAAATGTATTTTTTAAATGTATGTGTAATCACCGGAAGTCCACCTTAGAGTAAAAAAATATGGAAGATATTTATGACTGGGTTTTAAAAAAAATAATAATAATATAATTATATTATAATTATGATCTTATAATATAACTTCTAATATAACATTTTATCTCACAGTTGCAACTTTACATCTGACAGCATGACCTTTATATCTCACAATTTGACTTTATATTTTACAGTTATGTTATATCTCACAGTTTGGCTTTATATATCCCACAATTTCATTTTATATCTGACAGTTGCAATTTTATTTCCCTTATTGTGACTTACAATGGTCTGTTTTATTTTTCTTTTGAGGCGGAAATAAGCTCCCTACTGTTTTGTGTCATTGTTTCTTTATTTCTTTTGTTTAGCATGTGGTATTGGCTTTAATGAGACCATATACTTGAGCTGACATGGACTGATGATCACATTCTCCAGGATGATTTGAAAATGAATGAGCATTTTATGCTTCAGTGGAAGAAATAACATGTTGTTATAACATGGTTAAGGTCTAAAAATTGATCTTCAGATATAACGTAGTCTTCAAAAGTTTGGAGTATGTTAGATTTTTTTTATGTTTCAGAAAGTTGTTTTATGGTTACCAAAGTTGCATTTATTTATGAAAAATCTTTAATAGTGTCAAATGTTTACTATATATATATATATATATATATATATATATATATAGTTTTTTATTATTTCTGTGATGGCAAAGCTGAATTTCCAGCATCATTACTTCATTGTTCAGTGCCATGTGATCCTTCAGAAATCATGCTAATATACTGATTTGCTGCTCAAATGTTTTGAAACAGCTGTGCAGCTTGATATTTTTGTGGACACCTTTATATTGTAGGATTATATAAGATTCTTTAATTAATCAAAACAATAGCATTTATGTGAAATAGAAATGTTTGTTGCTACCTTTACTGTCATGTTTGATGAATACAATGCATCTTTGCTGAAGGTATGAAAATAGTTATTTAATCTTCAAGAATTGTGATGTAGACTCAGTAGGCGCTAGATACATTTGCTCACCATTTATTCACAGAATCGTAAGGCAGAGTTCAGGGTATCAGGCGGTAATCATCGGTAAGTCCAGGCAACTGTCGAGGTCACAGGTAAAAATCAGAATTGGAGAAACAGTCCAGGTCAAAGTCCAAGTCAAATAAACAATCCACTGGGGTAAACATGAAAACACCTGGAGCGGATATCCCCGAGGTGCGTGGGTGAAAAAGGTCCGGGTGGGAACTAATATTCGGGAGATGGTTCCCGCTGATGACGGTCGGACAGAGCCACAGAGGATTGCCTTGCAAAAGAGCCCCCTTCCTGCGAGCGGCTCCTGAAGCGAGAGGTTGGACGTCGGGGTCTACCAAGTGGTCTGACTGCTGGTCTATCGGGGTGTTCGTGATGGCATTGACCCAGGACCTTTTCTCCAGTCCATAGCCCTCCCAGTCGATGAGGTATTGAAGATTGGTACCCCGAAGCCGTGAGTCCAGGATTTCTCGGACCTGGTAAGTTTCCTCTCCGTCGATTATCAGGGGATCTCAGGGTTGGCGTCCTCATCTAGGTCCCTCTGTCCTTCCAGAGCATCAGCGGGCTTTAATAGGGAAACATGAAAGGTGGGTGAGATACGATATCGAGGTGGCAATTCTAATCTGAAGGAAACTGTTGTGATTTGATGAATAATTTTAAAAGGACACACGTACCTCGGGTTGAGTTTTTTGCAGGAGCGCTGGAAACGTAAGTTCCGGGTGGTAAGCCAAATCCACTATCTAGGTTCGTAGGCCGGATTTGGTCTCATGTGGCTGTCACCTTGTTCGGTGAGTCTCCTTACTGCTCGTTGTAGGTGCACATGAGATTGGTTCCAGGTGTTTTCACTTTGTCAAAGCCAGTGATCCAGTGTGGGGAAGCTGGTGGGTTCCCCAGTCTAAGGAAACATGGGAGGTTGAAAGCCTAATATGCATTTGAACGGAGTCATACCCGTGGCAGGTTTCTGGAGAGAATTTTGAGCGTACTCAGCCCATAACAGGTAGAGGCTCCAATTTTGCTGATTGGCATGGCAATAGGATCTGAGAAAACTGGTAAGCTCCTGGTTAAGTCTTTCTGCCTGACCATTGGACTGGGGATGATAACCGGAAGTGAGGCTTACATTTATGTTCATCTGTGAGCAGAAAGCCTTCCATAGATGAGAGGTGAACTGAGGGCCGCGGTCTATGACTATATCCTCTGGGATTCCGTAAAACTTGAATACTTGCTCCATGATGACTTGAGCTGTCTCCCAAGCAGTGGGAAGTTTGGCGAGTGGTATGAGCCTGCAGGCCTTGGAGAAGCGATCAATGATAGTTAATATGGTGGTATGTCCTCTTGAAGCTGGTAAGTCCGTAACGAAATCCATAGCAAGGTGAGAACAGGGTCTTTGGGGCACTGGTAACGGTTGGAGTAGTCCTGCTGGTTTCTGGTGTGAGGCCTTGCTTACGTTACAGGTTAGACAACGGTGGACGAACTGGAAGACACCCCGGCCAGAGTAGGCCACCAGTAACGGTTTGTGATGAGTTCGGTGGTCACAATAATACCGGGATGACCTGCGCTAGGTGAGTCATGTATCAGATGGAGAAGCTTTTGGAGGAGAGGCCAAGGATGTATGGATGATCATGAGGACATTTTGGAGGAGGTGGATCAGTAGTTTAAGCTTCTGTGATTTCTGCCTGGATATCCCATCTTATAGGAGCAACGATTCTTGGAGGAGAGATTATGAACTCCGGTGGATTGGAATTGACCTGAGGATCATACTGCCGGGAAAGGGCATCGGCTTTACCGTTCTTAGAGCCAGGTATGTAAGTGATGTGGAAGTCGAAGCGAGTGAAGAATAAGGCCCAGCTTGCCTGTCGTGAGTTGAGGCGTTTGGCGCTACAGATATACTCCAGGTTGCGGTGATCAGTAAGTACAACAAAAGGTGATTTGGATCCCTCCAGCCAGTGACACCACTCCTCTAATGCCTAATGACTTCATGGCGAGCAATTCCTGATCTCCTACATCATACAGTAGTTGCACTCTGTCTTGGTGAGCTTTCGAGAATAGAACGCACAGGGGTATAACTTGTTTGGTTCATCATGACTTTGTGAGAGCACTGCTCCGATCCTGGTGCTGGGGGAGTCCCCTTCCACTGTAAATTCTAGGTCTATTGGAAAGGCTGAACGGCATTACCCGGTACCAGTGCCCAGTGGTTGTTGAGAAGGCGGTCTTCCACTCGTCACCCTTCCTGATTCTGATAAGATTATAAGCACTGCTTAAGTCCAATTTAGTGAAATAGCAGGCATTGCGAAGCTGCTCCAGGGCGGATGGCACAAGAGGAAGAGGATATCGGTATTTTACCGTGACTTCGTTGAGACCTCGATAGTCTATGCATGGTCGAAAGCTTCCGTCTTTTTTCTTGACAAAGAAAAATCCGGCCGATCCAGGTGAGGTGGATGGCCCGGATGAACCCCTTCTCTAGTTCCACTCTGATGTAATTTTTCATGGCTTCGGTTTGGCCCCAGGAAGCAGCTCAATGGCGCAGTCGGTTGAACGATGATGTGGTAAACATGTGGCCCGCTCTTTACAGAATGTTTCCTTCAGGTTCATGTATTCAGTGGGGAGGTTATCGAGTTCGTCGTTCTGTACTGTGACTTGTGGTTTGAGAAGGACGAACATGCTGCATACAATGCCTGGGACATTTGGATAACCACCTTTTGATCTGTTGTGATGACCAGGAGATTACCGGGTTGTGAAGTTTGAGCCAGGGGAGTCCAAGGATGATGGGGTGGTCTGGAGAATGAATGGTGAACAGCCGTATGGTTTCAGAATGCAGTGGCCCAAGGAGAACCTTCAGGTCCTGGATTATGTAGGGGACTTCTCCTGAGCCTAGAGGTCGTCCATCTAAGGCTGCCACAGCCACGCGGGTTCCATAAATTGATTAAAGGATTTTCCTTCATCCTTAAATGCCAACTCCGATTGCAGCTCACGAGTTAGTCCTTTTCTATATAGAGCTTTCAGGGGCTCAGGCGGCCATCTGGCTTGACGACCCACCTCCATGGCCAGCTGACAAAAGGTGGCTGAATCTGAGTGGCTGAGTTAGGCGAAGTTGAATGAAACACCTAGAGAGGATATCCCCGCAGTGCGTGGGTGAAGGTCCCACGAGCCACAGAGGACGGCCTTGCAACAAGAATCTTACATAGTGTTTTTTTTCCTTAAATTGTGTTTTGTTTTAAATTCTTTCAAAACCCAAAATTATTTATAATCGAAACTTATTTTAAACAAAAGTAAAAAATCAATTTGCAGTCACTGAATGGTGAAATTTAATTATCATTTAAACTTAACAAGTATGAAACATCACAGATGAGTGAAACACGCCACTAATGAGAAAGCCAGCAGTAGTTGTATTTATTATTCAAGACGTGTATGCCCTACATTTGGAAAAAGTAGCAAATTCAAACACGAGATCAATCACATTAACGCCACAAGGCATAATTAATTGTTTTAATAAACAGACAGCTACAAAAAGTAGAAGTAAATAACTCTTCCCATACATAGCACTCTGAATATAATTGTCACAAGAAGCACTGAAGCTGTAATCAGTAAAAACAGATAAACATGCCAAGACCACGCATGCAATGACAACTCTGCAGTTTCCTCTATAATTTAATATGTTGTGTAGTGCAAATGTTAATGAGGACCTGGTTAACCAGACACTGGGAACCCTGGTGTGAGATTCTGGTGTGACTGCAGGCTCCTGCAGCTGCTTCAGGTTTTATTTTCACAGCCAAAGCAGCAGCAGCAGCGCTTCTCAAAGACTACATTTTTAGTATATCACAGGGAGAAACTTTATTTCTTACCTTAAATCTACTAAGCCAGAAACGAGAACTTACATAACACCACAGAGACACATCAGAGCCTATGGGAACGAGCAAGAACTGCCCTACTGCACTTCTGTTCAGTCATACTGGGGGAGGATCTATCTGTGCTCTTTTGTTAAATGATCAAGGGAAGATTGGCTCTTGAGGGTGTTACATGTTCGAAAGGCTGTTAAACCACGTGTATAACCTGCGTAGCTCACCTGCTAGTTTCTCATTTGTTTTCCTGCGGGTTTCCGCAGTCCGCAATGTTGATTGTGATTTTGTCTAAACCTTAAAGTTAAATTTACAAAGAGGCTGTAAACAAGGCAAATTGCTTCAGCTGGAAGCAGATTGCACAAACCCAACACCCCAGCTAACGTACCCCCTTGTGAGCACCATCCGCAAGTCCCTCTCCCTTTAAATCATGATACAATTATCTCCTCAAATCTCGCACGAGCTCAGTCTGGCACATGCAGGCTTCAGGCACATCCCAATTTCCCCTTCCCTCGACGGCAGCTTCCGTTAAAAAGTGTTAAGCAACCTGCCTAAGAATAAAACCACACCTGAACACTTTTTCCCCCCATTGAGAGTCCATCAGTGTCTTGTGTATCTACTGTAAACAGGCTTGCCTCTATTTATTGCTATAATTACAGCTTTTAGTGTCCAGCTCAACAGCAATGTCATTCAATTACGCTAATATGGAGAAGATTGCAGGCACATTAATGAATTTCTAGCCTGGTGCGGGATAGATAGTGGAATAATTACTCATTTCACCACTATGGTATGATTTTTGTAGTCTTTGGGGGGGTTCGAGCAGCACAAATTATTTGTTTTTGCGAGTGTATCCATTGCTGAGACCATTTAGATCCAAACACCTGTGGCGTGTAGATAGATTAGCCATGGTGCTTTCACACTTAGTTTCTCGCTGATAAGAGACTGTTAAGTTGTTGCTGACCACTGATTGTCAAAGTACCTCCAGGAGAGGTAATTGGATTTGACTATTGTGTACAGAATCGGCTCCTAAGTTCTGTTCCAGCGGTTATTGGATCTTCAGAGTGTGCCAAAATGGTTAGGAGACAGAAAATCAAGCACTTTGTTTGGATCAAGCCAATCAACCGTAAAAGCCTTTGAACATCTTTAACCTGAATGTTTACTTACTGGAATTGAATGATATAGGCTAATAGGATTTTTGGGATGCTTGTTTTCGGTGTCTTGATGTTACCTGTGTGTTTTTATAGGGAAGAAGACCGGGGTATTTCTCCTTTTTGGATCCGTTCTCTCCTGGGGTTTGGCTTTTCATGTTGCTGGCGTACCTGGCAGTCAGCTGCGTGCTCTTTCTGGTTGCGAGGTAAATACTCAGCTCCACACTGACACCTGCAGGAACTTATTATCACCAACACTAGCCTTAAAGGAGTAGTGCAGTTAAAAAAAAAATCTTTGACTAAAGGAACATTTGAAGGAAATTTTACTCTGCAGCCATACAATGAAACCATAAAGCTACAAAATGGATTTTAAAAATGCTAAATAAAAGCTGTACATATGGATCTTACACTATATTTCAAGTCTTTTTAAATATTGAAAGCTAGCAGTTGAAATGGGTACCGCAAAAAACAGGTTTTTCGCACTGGAAAAGAGAATTACTGGCTATAGCATTGTTTTTCAGAGAAACATCTGTGTAAATGTAATATGTCTCCTAAATAAACTGAACAATTGACAAAAAATTCCATAAAAGCAACATAAACGTTGAACATAACACGATATATTAATTCTATACATCTTCTGAAGTCATATGTTAGCTTTATATTAGGAAAACACTTGGCCCTGTACCTAAACCAAGCCCTACACTAAAACTGAAGGGCAAAAATTGATAGTTGATTAGCTGATAGGATTTCTGAACATTCCTACTGCATAAGCTAATCTTTGTGCTCTGATTTTAGGGCGAGGTTAGGATTGTTAGCTCATATGAATGCTGTTGTTGCAAGATCAACATACTTTGTCTGTCTTTTGAAACAGTCATGACCTTAAACCTAACCCTGAAATCTTATTAGTTGGTTGAAATGCAGTTCTAGTATCAGCATGCGTGTATTTGTAGACATTTCATTTTAAACTCACTTTTTATTCCTGCTTTGCATTGGACCACAAAAGAAATGTGAAGAAATGTCATGTTTTATACTCTTTCACAGTAGCCTGCTGATTTTCCAGCATTCTGCAGGACAATGGGGGTGTTGTGCGTTTTTATTTGTCAACATTACCTGTCAAGACGTTTTATATAAATTCATAGAAGCTTTTGCGTATGCGTGTGTTATTCTTTGTTTGCCTCTCTATAATGTGTATATTTTTACACATTTGTTATTGAAATACGACCTGTGTTTTCTTTTTTTGCATTGCTTGTGTTCGCCATTTCAACAGAGCTGTAATGTAAGGTTGTCGCACACCTTGAAGAGTAACTCAGCAGCGTCCTGCAGTGCAGTGCATTTTTATTAGTGTCCTGTCAGTCACGGCTAAAGCTTGCACAGCCCCTTCAGGGAACAAAAAACAGGTTACATGGCCAACAGGGAGCACTGGTGACTTCATGCTTTGCCAACTGTTAAAATTGTTCCTGGCTCACTTATGTTTACTGCTTTTTATCTTTTCTTTGTTCACGCTCCTCTTGGCACACAGGCTAACACCTTATGAATGGTACAACCCTCACCCCTGCCTGAAGGGGCGCTGTAGCCTGCTCATTAACCAGTATTCGCTGGGCAACAGTTTCTGGTTTCCTGTGGGCGGTTTCATGCAGCAAGGCTCCACCATCGCCCCCAGAGCCCTGTCTACACGCTGCGTCAGTGGAGTATGGTAAGAATAAACAGTCTCCACTCTGCATTCATGTTCACCACTACATTTGGTCTCCAGGATGCCATTTGGGAGGAATATACAGAATTATATTGTTATTTCGTCATAAATTTTGTATGTCAGCCTCAGAATTGTACATATTTGTTGATCATTCTTCTTAAAGCAGGTCAAAAAGGCCATGTATCGAATCTTGGTATTTTTACCATGTTATATTAAAGACTTTACACTCTTTGGATTATTAGAACAGTTTGTTTTGGGTTTGCTGATTTTATATTTTGTGACTATTTGTAAAAACAAAAAATTGAAAATTTTGAAAATGAAAATTTGATGTTTATTTGCTTACCCCCAGAGCATCCAAGATGTAAGTGACTTTGTTTCCTCAGCAGAACACAAACAAAGATTTTTAACTTTAACCGTGGCAGTCTGGTAGTCATTTAATAGAAGTGGATGGGCACCAAACCTTTCAAAGTAAAAAAAAACATGCACAGACAAATCCAAATTACACCTTGTGGTTCATGATGATACATTGATGTCTTAAGACACGAAACGATCGGTTTTTGTGAGAAAATGAACAGTATTTATATCATTAACTAAGCAAATAAACATCAAATTTTCATTTTTGGGTGAACTATCCCTTTAAGGTGTCATAATACATGATACAGGAGTAATTACCTAATTAGGTACTTAGTAGTAGCCATTGTACTTACATAAAATAAAATGCACTTGTTACTAAGTTATGGAACAGCCTGTAATTACAGTTTGTAATTATGTAGATGTAACAGGCAGCTACTGTTACACATTTGTAACAGACTGAATATGTAACACAGCTACTTACACTTAAGTACAAACTTGATAAACTTTATTTTAATTAGCTTATGCCGGTGTAATATTCTGTAAGTTTAATATAATTAGAAAGGTATTACATGTAATTAATCTGTGTCTTAATGGGTTAAATGAAACTAGAGAAGGTGTACAGTATAGATACACATAAAGTACACTTAAGTACAATGTTGAATTACTACGTAATTACTTTGTACTATGGACAGCTTAAAACAAAGTGTTACCAGAAATTCTATTAATTGTAAGTAATTTTGTAACTAAGTGCCAACTACATGTCATCTAATTCTTATTTATTTGCAACTAAATGTCTACTATCTCTCAGAGTAAGTTTAGGGATGGTAGAATAAGTTGACATATACAACATAGTGTTATACATATACAACCTTTCATTTATTTATTCATTATTGTACTTTAGAAGTGAACAAATGAATGAAAGGTTTACACATTTGGGTCTTCCCTCCTTTATACATTTATTATGCATTCATGTTGAGTTTAATTGTAGGGTCACCTAGCTTAACCAGCAAGACCTCACAGAAAACCTGAGTTAGTGAACACTTAGTTAGATTTTGCAAGCTTAAACTAGCCCGACCAGCACCCAAACCAGCATTAACCAGCTAGCAGGAGATGTTCTTATCAGCAGAGTATCACATTCTGCTACACCCTGATCTCATTGTCAGCTGCTAGATATAGCAGATAAAAGTGCTACTCTCACTTGGCCTCTGTTTTTCTGCTGCGTTATTGTACTGTCATTTTTCGAGGCCTCGCCAACTGCAGCACACCCAGGTCAGTAGAGAATAAAGGCAAGCTATTTTTGAGTATTCTGAACGGCATACAGTATTCAAAGGAGTCTTTCAACTTCTCATTCGGATGCGGAGCTCACAGTAGCGCCGAGCTCTTTTGATGTTGGGTCAGAGCTTTGCGTTCCTCGCGTCTAAAACTGGTTTGTCGTTCCAGGTGGGCCTTCACCTTGATCATCATCTCTTCCTACACAGCCAACTTGGCGGCCTTTCTCACTGTGCAGAGGATGGAGGTGCCCATTGAGTCCGTGGACGATTTGGCTGACCAAACAGCCATAGAATACGGCACCATGCACGGCGGGTCCACCATGACCTTCTTCCAGGTGAGATCTCCAAGGACAAAATGGAAAGAAACTCCACCCACAAATCAATGGCCTGTCGGCAGGTTTATTGACTGTGTCGCTAGCACTCTTCCCCGATTTATCTGTTTGCTGTCTTAATATCAATGCCCTTCGATATCTTGCCCTCTCCAGAGGGCCGTCCCAGACTACTTCAGACTCTTTGATGCTTCGGAGGGCCGTTTCTCGACCCGCCCCTCAGCGAGCACAGACTGTTTCACATATTCAGTTGTCACATCAACATGTCAAACTGTCAGCTTATCAACCGCCAAGTCCTTGGACAACACATTCAGTCTCGCCTCCTGAAAGCTCTAGTGATTGGCTGTCAGGACACCAGATGAAAGTTGAAGAGCAAACGTAACGATTTTAATATCTCCTGTTTTCCATTTAGAACTCCCGCTACCAGACGTACCAGCGCATGTGGAACTTCATGTACTCCAAGCAGCCCAGCGTGTTCGTGAAGAGCACCGAGGAGGGCATCGCCCGAGTGCTCAACTCCAATTATGCCTACCTGCTGGAGAGCACCATGAACGAGTACTACCGCCAGCGCAACTGCAACCTCACCCAGATAGGAGGCCTTCTGGACACCAAGGGCTATGGCATTGGCATGCCTCTGGGTGAGAAAGAGAAGAGACAACAATGAGTAGAGGTTAATGAGTTAGCAGGACTTTAATTGATGCATATGCAACTCATTTAGAGTGTAAAAAATGTAGCAAGTAATCTCACACAGATCATCTCGGGTCAGATTGTATGTTGTGATCGCAGGAGATTTTGGTCAATGGCGTTTATGCTATTAAACGATAAACCACTTTGATCAATATTGACAGCTTTGAGTGGTAGATCAATGGTGTCACAATCTGACATACTTATTAACATGCAAAATGGTACCATACACCCAAGCAAACCCTTGCACAAATGTTTACATTTTACCTGAAAGAAAAGAAAATGTCTGAATGTTTGTGGAGGCAAAAAAAATTAAATTACCCTTGAAACAAGATGTAGTTTAATCATAGCATACAGGAAATGCTAAATGGCCCAATAATAAAATTCGGTCATTAATTATTCCAAACCCATAAGACAACATGTCCTAGGACAACATGGTAGTTCAGTTGCAGTCTAAGCAGGGTCAGAAAGCTCCCAGATTTAATTAAAAACAGAATACATTTTATGATTTTATTGTTATATATACACTAGCATTCCAAACTTTGAGGTCAGTAAAATTTTCAAGGCTGCGTCTGTTTGATCAAAATACAGTAAAAACAGTAATATTGTAATGTTTGATGAACAGGACGTTCAAAAGAACAGCGTTTAGTGGTAAAATATTTTTTTTAAATAAACGCGTTTACTGTAGAGAAGTTAGATCAATTGAATTTATTTTTGCAGAACAAATGTATTGATTTATTTACAAAATCCTGAACATTTGAACATTAGTGTAAAAATGTGTATTTTTATAATTATTACTTATCAATTTAAAATTATTAAATGTGTTATTTTATAATTTTTTTATCAATTTACTTGCATAATTATTTACCATTATATACAATCGTCTTGCACACGTCATCAGTTGCTCATGGGTTGTTTATTAAACAAGCATTGTAGCAACAGTCCCACTTTACAATTACAATCAGTAACTGTCAGAACTTCGCCTGATGCATTCAATAAATCAGCGAGCATGTGACAGTAAGCTATCCAAGGCTGCCTATCCTTTTCTGTAATGATAGAATTCTCAGATGGCAAAATCATAGGCAAAATAGCACAGTGCACAGGCTTTAATCATATAACTGAAGTTAATGACTCCATTGACTGAATATAAATGGCATTGAATTGAATTAAACTAAGCTATGTCCAGCAGATGTTTTAATCAACATGATTGATGGCAGGGTTTAGTTTACAATAAGCTAAATGATCACCATTAGAGCAGCGGGAGTCAGTGTAGCAGAAAATATACATCCAGCTCTGGCTCTCTAAGATGGATGTTTTGTTTCAGGTTCGGTCTACAGAGATGAGTTTGACCTGGCCATACTCAAACTACAGGAGGAAAACCGCTTAGAGATCCTGAAGAGGAAATGGTGGGATGGTGGCAAGTGTCCAAAAGAGGAGGATCATCGAGCGAAAGGTGAATTCACTCAACTGCAAGTCAAAAACAAAATGCTTTAGGAACCATTTGTTAAGTTGTGTGTTTTTGTGAAGGTCTAGGCATGGAGAACATCGGTGGGATCTTCGTGGTGCTTGTGTGTGGTCTTCTGGTGGCCATCTTCATGGCGGTGCTGGAGTTTGTGTGGATGCTGCGTCATACGCCAGCAACAGAGGTGAGAGAGGGCTATTTTACCTGCCTCTGCTTTCTGTCCTTCTCCCCGCCCTCACGTCTCCCTCCCTGAACCCCCCACACCCCATCCTGCACCTCAACACCAGCACACCAAAGAATATACCTCAAACTGATCTACACAGACCATCACGCGCTAAAGGTGCCAGACGCTTTTAGATTTAACGCTTTTTAATGTTTGAATGGAATGAAGTTCCTTTGTTTTTGTCTTTTATTTTCCTCCCTGAATTAAATTGATGGTTGTGTGACTGCATTGTTTCAAATGAAACACTGTGATTTTTTTTAAACTAAATAAACACTTCGGCATGTTTCAGTAGAACCCCAAGACGTGACTTTTTTTTAAGTGTGCAAATGCATGCTGTGTCTTTATAATGTCTTCATGACTTAGTTGTGGTTGCCCATATTCATAGACTGAGATTAATGCGTAAATATTTAAAGAATGATGTTTGTGTTTGTTTGTATGTTATGTGGGTGTGTTAAGTTAACTAAATGCTAATTGAAAACTGCTTGGGAACATGTGTTTGTGTGATTGTGTTTGTACTGTATATCTCAAGATTAAGTTTAAATGATTAGTGCAGTGCAGTTTAGCCCATTTTTCAAAAGTAGAGTGAATTTTGCACTATCCCTGAGGGAAATATAGTTTTGTGTGTTAGCATCAAATGCTAATAGTTTGTCTATGTTTGTTTGTTTATGTGTGTGTGAGGTCCATTTCTGCATGTATGTGTATATTCAGCACCTTAAATAGCACTGGCATGGCTCGTCATGTCCTGTTTAATTAGTGTATATATCCTTATACATACTACACTGGTCCAACACCAAGATGCCCCTACCAGTTAAATATCTACTACACATTAATCACATCATTGTATGCAGTGCCTTTTTAACTTTACAACATGATGATAGAAAATTGATTTGATCCTATTTTTGTTTTTAACTTTGCATCATATGTATGAATGTATTTGATGTATATCTGATAGAGACCTTAGGCAAGGTAGCACCATATTTCATTTTTAAAAAGGATGAAAACAAGGCTGTAAGGAACAGTATTCAGGAAGTACAGTGTGTTCAATGGACTGTACTGTTGTTTAACAATATACCAACTGTTCAACTGACAGCATAACTTTCTGATAACTCCATAAAAGAGTTTTAAAAGTTGTTAGTTGTGAAATGTACGTAAAGTGCGTGCCATTGTAAAGACACAGCCTTCCCTGTTGGAAAAAATAGTATATGCTGGTAAGGGATGTTTTGAGATGCTGGTTTAAGCTGGTGTTTTTGCTGGTTTATTCTGGTAGATCCTTTGCCATCACATGACCAGCATAAACCAGCAAAAAGACCAGCAAAGGACCAACTTAAACCAGCATCCCAGCATCAAAACAGAATTTTTTCAGTTGTAGCTTAGATACTTTACTTGTCACACAGACATTTGACCTAGTTGGTCAAAAATGTAGTAATTCACATGTACATCCAGGAGACATCTAACTGACGTCTGCATTTAAATCTGCAAGACGTATTATTTAGGTTGTTTGCTCATCTGCAATATGTCTATTGCACGTCTCCTTTTAGATGTCAGATTTCTATTAGATGTCTTTAAGATGTTTATGATTTCAAATCTGAAAGACGTCTGCCAGACGTTTTTAGACAGCAGATGATTTCCAGATCAAGAGATCTTTAACAGACATGTTGCAGACATACAGAGTTTGTAAGAGGTTGAAGTTGGTCACATGGATTCACTTCATAAACCAAAGGAAAGCTGCTTGCTTTGGAAAGCTCCACAAAACAGTACTCGATTGACTACAAACAAAAGCTTAACAATGTATACATTAAAAGGTAAAATGATATTGTGCTGAGGACTGATTCAATTTTGGTTTACTTTGAGTGGATATGCATAGTATTTCCCTTGAAATTTGTTGTCACCACAGAATATTAACATTGTGAAAACACTACAGAGTACAAAAGAAAAATACAACTGTAAAACAACCATTAAGAGAAATGAACGATTCACAGCAAAGATGATTTATTTAACAGCCCTTAATCGAAACATTATTTTTGTAATACTGTGCGATAATATTCCATTTATGACAGAATTCCATTTAGATGACAAATTGCACCTGAGGACACGTTCTGTTCATAAAGTGATTAAAAATATATATGCGTTCAAATAATCGGATTGTTTCATGTAAACAATCATCCTCTTGGGAGCCTTTTTGAGCCCAATTTTTCAAAGCGAAAGGCACTGCATACAAAGAATGCCCCAAATGCTGCAGCTCCACTCATCTCAACTTATCACGTTTTTATTTGTAATGCAAATCTCACAGAATACATTTAAAGAAGCGAACCTGTTGAGAATGTAATGAGCACACACCGAGATCACCAGGCGCTTCAGGAGATTTTCTCTGATTTCTCTGCGGTGCATCAGTCAGATAAATAGTGTTTTTTCTGATCAATGCACTGGCTGTGCTGCTTGCCACCCCCAGCGAGCAGTGTGTCAGCGAGACCCCCTGGCCTCTCTTTCTCTCTCTTTCTCTCCCTCTGTCTCCGTGTCTGTGCCTCACAGCTGTCCGTGTGCGAGGAGATGCTACGAGAGCTGCAGGGCATCGTGCTGTGTCAGGACAGCCTGCAGTTACGGCGCAGGCGCGGGGCCAGCGTACTGCGAGCGCATCCTCTGCCCCTGGATGAGCGACGGGCGCGAGCGGCGGCGGCGAGCCTCAGCAACGGTAAGCTGTGCACGGGCACCGGCCTGCCCGAACCCCTCTCCCACAGACTTGCGCAGGAGGCCGCCCTAGTGGCGCGAGGGTGCAGTCACATTCGCATCTGCCCGGAGTGCCGGCGCTTTCAGGGCATTCGAGTGCGCCCGGCCGGCCCTCCAGGAGCATCGCCCAGCCACAGCGAAGAGAGTATAGAGTGGGAGAAGGGCACCAACAACAGTGAACATGAATAACCTCTCGGATCTGTGGCGGATAGACGTTAAATGGCGGCTTTGCTGGACCCAGGGATTATGGGAACGAATGGGCTCCGGGGGAAGGAGCTAAGAGAGCGGCTGCCCGTGTTGCTCGATTCGGCCCAGGAGCTGCATCTGGTTTCTGTACACTGTCCTTACGGCCCTCTGCTTTCGGCGGACACAGCAGAGGGGCTTTGTACTATGCAGTATATTTGTCTTACTGTGCTGTTGATTTCTTTTTAAATTATTCCTCTTATGTTGTGATACCACTATATTGCTATTATCTCCTTCTCACGACACCCGTTCAGTTTTGTTTTACACGCAGACGGCTGCAGACTGTGTCAACCACAAGCAACCTTTTCTAGAGGGCCAAAATACTTTGTATTAATTCTGTGCTGTTGCCGTCTCATTCCGGAGTAACTATTAAGGGAACTGAACACAAAAACAACTACGATCCGTTTTTATTAATAGTCATATTCTATTAAAAAGGTTTTTGGGATGTTTTTGAATGTTTGATGTGCATGTACGAGGGTTTTAGATGCTACTCAATGGAGAAGAACATGGGAATTATATTATTTTTCTGGTTTAATATAAACTTTCTATATTTTGCTTTTCATTATTTTGTTTTGGTTCATTTTGTTGCACTCCTCGGATATGAAAATTGCACACAGTTGTGGGAAAGTGGAAGATTATGCTCCCGTTTAGGAAATTTGCATTGAGGAAAATAACTAGGATTCACGCCGATTTCCATTTACCCTTATTTTTGCCATTCCGACAGGATGCTTGGAGGTGTTTGGTTTAAAAAAACTTCAGGAAAGTGAGATCTCAACTACAGACAGGGTCGCTCCATCTAAACATATGTGTGATGAGACATTGGAGATCATAGGCCTGTATAAATTCAGGTGTTTCATTGTATTACACAACATCTCACAATGTTTAATGTTTATTTTCTAGTTTAAGACCAGAAACGTTCATTTGTTTATGTGATGTCTTCATGCTTTTGTTGAACACTTGGATTCAACCAATCAGTTTTTCAACATACCACAGTTAAAGCAGGATTTGGATACCAAAATGAAATTATTTTATTAGGCATGATGTTACCCTCAACTTGCAGTGCCAAATTGTAATAAATTGCCTTCACATTTTGGAGATTCATTAGAGGTTACTTACTACCCATGTTGATTTTTTCTGTGCATTTCTATTGAACTGAATCCATTTCTACATGATATTTCAATACAGTGTTAGTGCCTGATGAAAATAAATGGCATTGTGTTCAGTTCTGTGAAAGGTTGGCTTTGTTCTTGAAGGTTTTGTCTGGATTTGTCAGCCCTCTCTACAAACATTTATTTTTCTAGGTTGTGCAAATATGATATTCATTTCCTATTGCAGACTGGAACGGCTGGGCAAGTGTGTGTGTGTGTGTGTGTGTTTCAGGCTTCTGATGAACAATGGCAAAGCTGTATGTGCAGGTGGGTTTTCGCTGGAAACACAGACCTGCAGACAACTCTATTGGGGCAACTTCGAGATGTGACACATTTACTATGTGGGGCATGGCATCAGCTGCACATCTACATTAGATTCACAGAGGCACAAGCTGGTTTAAAGAATGTCAACAAACAAGCAAAAACATTTCGGAGACTGTTACTGCTTGGAGTGACAATTGACTGCTTACACAGGACGGTTTTAAACAAGTAGTGTACAATTAGCACGAAATATTGCCAAAAGTGTACATGCAGCAATTATTCACCTCTGTCTCAAGAATTGTAGCATCACGTAAAAGATATAAGCTTTTAGTCTCACTGAATTGCTCAATCTGCACTCAGACATGACTAATTTATTCCATTATCCAAAGTGACCAATAATAGGACGGTTAACAGGATAAAGAGAGTAGTATCTGGCCTGTCATGTGACTGCAAAATGGCTTACTATGCACTTTTGTGATTGCATTATTCATTTCTCTTCATTATTCATAGAAATATTTGGTTCATTGAGAACTTGCCACCCAGTCGCATGGAAAAAACACAATTGTTTGATGAGGTTGCAATGTACTTTCTACAAAACTGTGATTTTTTAGAAAAAAGTTAGCACCTCCATATAGGGTCAACGCATATTATATGAGAACCTACAAATTAAATTGAACTAATTCATAAGAATTAGCCACCAACTCTTCTGTGCTTTGTGTCTTCCTGAGTATTTTCAATATGAAGAAAATATATATATAATATATAATATATAAATATATATAAAAATATATCTGCAGATGTCTAAGTGATGGAAATTCATTCCAGGGTTCAAACGATAAGATGTCCGACGCTATGATGGTTTGATAGTAATGACTGTGAATTGCTCAGAGACTGAAATGTCATGGCTGAAGACAGGACTTATTAGCGAGACACGCAAAGCTCACAGCCCAATCAGTCCGGATGCATTCCCAAGGGCAGGGCCTCTATCTCTCTCAGCATACGGCCCTTCTCCAACCCATTTATTTCTTAATTCAGCTCTAACCTGTTTCCACAGAATGAAATTGCATCTCTAGCTTTAATTTCTTCTAGTGTCGCAACTGGTTTCTGTCCAATACAAGAAAAGGACTTTTTGCTGATTTACACCTAATGACACCGCTAAACTAGATGTCATGTGTTGTTGCGGTCTTAAATGTATCACACTGCAATTCAGGCACGTTTTGCATTTTCAGTGGTGCCATATGGGGCAGGGGCACTATTAACCTTTAATAAGGGTGTAAGGGTATAATATACAACAGGAATGGTACTATTGTTTAACATGGTCTACCAATTGTTCAGCTGATGAATTGTCTTTCTGAGAAAAAAAGACCAAAGATAGAAACTTCTTTAAAAGAGTACATACCTGTATGACCACTAAGACTTTGTCTACCACTCACAACTCGTGCACACTAAACTTAGTACGTCACGTAACCTAAAATTGCCTTCTTTTGTGGTAGATGAATGTTTCTTGTGTCTTTTTTGCGTTTTGTGTTTTTAAAAAAACAAGTCAAGTCAGTAACA
>JAUCMT010000028.1:10141766-10175526 GCA_032357475.1 Enteromius thamalakanensis
ATCTACTTTTGCTTTTCACCTTGTCTGATTTTTAAACTGATAACTTCTGCGAGGATGCGGCAAATTTGTAGGACGCGAGGTAGAGACCTGCGTGAGACAGTTTTTCAGTCCCGCTCCCGCAAAAATATCTATTATTTATATTATATAATTATATTCTCTTTTAATTATATATCTCGCACTAACCCCTAACGCCCACCCCTAGATAAAGTCTATTGTATCAATTGTTATGTGAGTTTCTAAGACTTTTAAATGAACACACACAATCTGCTACATGCCTTCTGTCCTCTGATTGAAAGTACATGCCTTTTTTTGCAAGTAAATAGCCTTTTAGTCAAATTGTAATAATGTCCACCTTCAGGTTGGAGAATATTGCAATATGAACTGCTATAGTAAATCAGAATTTCATAATTTGGCAATATAATTAGCAACTGTACCAAATGTAATATTTTTCTTCAGTTCAGTATAACATTGAGGTGTTTTCTTCCAGTTGTGAGCACCGTTATATCATACTATGAGCCATTAAAATGTAATGTATTAGGTACGATGCAAAACACACAACGCATATGAACATTTTTGTAGATTTCAAAAATATAGATATTTTGTAAATTACCTTTCAATAAACTGTTCCATTCTAGTGATACTACATATTTTTTATATCTCAGACTTGTTAATGTACTAACAAGTAAACTAAGAATTTAATCAGCTGCTGGAGAATCTTTAACCAGCTAATCTAGTAAAACTTAAAACGTTTATGCGAACATCTGTCTACCAGAGTGCATTTCTTTTGTTGAATTTGCTGCCTCACAATACAAAACTTAAAGCTGCAGTTCATGGAAAAAAAAGTTGTGGTTACTGACCTCACACTTCCTGTGATCTTCACACTGATAACTGAGCGAAACAGTGCATCTGTCACAGGGGGCTCATTTTATTCATATTCTGTTGATGCTTAGATGCCAAAGATGGCTTTTAATTTACATTTTATATTTTGAGATGAAATTATCCTGAGAAGAGCAGATAATGCTTGCTGATTGATAACTTTGCAACTTCCTATTTGTTTAGTTTCACACTGGGTAGTTTGGTTAGCGCACATGTGACATATCACATTGCCTTTATAAGCGGATCTCCCTGTTTTTGCAACATGACATTGTAAATTTCCTTTTTCTGATAAGTCTGCTGAGACTTGGATTACAAAACCTAGTATGCACATCATAATCAGTGATTCAGGAACCGTGACATTAAAAGTTCCACTTGCAAAACAGACTTTCCTGAAAGAAATGTATCTTCATATGACTCGGGGTTAGGGTTTATCACGACTATTTATTATCCAAAGCAACCCATTTAGTTACATTCTGTAAAACCTCTGAAAATATTAAACCTCTTCACAAAAAAACATAGGAAGTCAAGTTGTGCTTTTTCCCTGTCAATCTTAACTTGCAAAACCATTATGTAGTCAAAACCTAACCCAACATAGAAGTTCTGTATTTGACTATGGGTTTTCCCAGTGTATGTGTCTATTGTGTTAAAGCTTATTTACAAACACAAATTATCTACACTTTGGTTTCCTCATAAGGCTTAGTAATCATTAAACTGTCTTTTTTTAGTTGTTGTTGATTTATATAAATACTATCTGCGTAATTTGATAGCTTGTTCTTATACTATAAATGCAGATGAATGGCACTTTTGCATTCTTGAGTGCATTAGGCTATTTCATCTCCAATTATGTCTTTTAATCTACTTCCTGGGATAGTTTTTCATGCTTGAGACCAAGCTGACTTTTCTCAGCACTTCTGTATTATTATTCTGAATTCAGGTTATCGCTGGAGGCCGTAATAAACGCACGTCTGCACGTGAACGCGGATATGTATGCATGTTCACTGATAATTCTCCGGACGTCATGTCGCCACAGTCTTATCTTTTGGCTGTCAGGACTGGGGGTGCATGAGAACCAGAAGCTTTGGAGCACAAGTCAGACTGGATGGTGACCACTCCCCCCCCTTGAACCCCCAGTGATTTCGTCAGCTCTCCCCACCCCCCAATCACAGCTGGTCCTGTGCTGAAGACAAAATAGATAAGAGCGCCTGCAAGCACTCTGAGCAGCTGGCCTCTTATTGCTGGAACGTGCGTCCACGGCACGGCGCTTCTCAAACTGCTGGGGTGGTGACATTTGAGTAGTTTCCCGTTTCCTCAAATTTCCCACCCACGTCTTAATCAATAGTTCAGAAGGTGATGATACATAGCTTTTGTCCAGACAGAAGAGAGCCACTATGTCTGAATTAAAACAAAGCCTATTGGACCATCAGTCTGGCCAATAAGTTGTTTGGTTAATGAAGTGGTTTGAGGCCGTGCACTTAATCATAATGATTTATTGTCTGGATTTTATTTTTTTTTTTTTCTTGGACGATTTTAACAGCTTTGTGGCCTCTAGTAGGGTTGGATGTAACGGTAATATATTAAATGTGTGACCCTGGGCCACAAAACCTTAAGTCTTAAATATTTGTAGCAATAGCCAAAAATACATTGTATGGGTCAAAATTTTCGATATTCCTTTTTTGACCATATATATATATTAATATATTAAGTAAAGATCATGTTCCATGAAGATGTTTTGTGAATTTACACAAAACATACATTAAAACTTAATTTTTGATTAGTAATATGTATTGCTAAAATAACTTTTAAAGGGGATTTTCTCAGTATTTTGAAATATTGTCCTATCCCAATGAACCATACATTAATGTAAGGCTTATTTATTCAGCTTTCAGATAATGTATGCATCTCAATTTTGAAAAATTGACACCTACGACTTGTTTTTTTCGTGGTCCATAGTCATGTTTCTTGAGCAGCAAATCAGCATATTAGAAGAATTTCTGGGTGATCATGTGACACCAAAGACCTTTTTTGTAAACGGGAAATGAAGGTCTTAAGACTAGAAAAGAATAAAGCATTTGTAGTTTCAGCTTTGATTAAGGTCTGCACAGTTATTAATTTATTAATTTCTCATTTGAGCTGACAGAAAAAAAAAAAAACTATTGCATACAATACCTTTTATAAACAGCATTTTTATCATGCCACCCAGCCCTAATCTCACGCTTTAAACTCCTATATCTGCAAAGTACACAATGTCATTCCCAGTCACCAGCTGTAAATGTTGTGGAAATTGAGATGACAGCGTAGTGCTGTAGATCGCAGAACTGTGTCTTTTGTGCAAACACCGTTGTCATCATAGTGTAGCTCACAAAAATCCTTTGGACTTGAAGATTCTTCTCTCTGGAATGTTCTGGTGTGTGACCTTAGAAGTTTTGTGTGCGTATTTATGGTTCAGTTAACCGTTTAAAAGCCCTTGTCAGTGTAGTTTTTATTTTTCCCCTCACACTGCAAGAGAAAACTTGCAAAACGTTGACCCGCAGAGGATATGAGGTTAGTTTGCAGTTCTCTTTTCTTGATCGATAGTCAACTTAATGCACCTTTGGAGAATTGTACAGAATATTTGTATCTCAATTTTTGTACAGAGTCTGTTGGCTGCTGTGTTAACAGACAGATATAGACACACATATTATATGTTCCAGCAAGGATGCAAAAAAAAATGTCAGTACAGACAAGTATGATAGAAAAGTTTCAAATAAATGCTTCTCTTTTTTTTGTATTCATTAAATATTCACAGTATCAACTCAGCATTTTCACTTTTACTTCTCACTGTTTTGAAAACATACAAGATTTAACATCCTATGCTTTCTCTGTTGTTTTGTAGGTGGTACGGCTATGCCAGAACCCCAAGTTGGCCTTGAAGAACAGTCCTCCTTACATCCTGGACCTGTTACCAGACACCTACCAGCATCTCCGCACGATCCTATCCCGCTACGAAGGCAAGATGGAAACACTGGGTGACAACGAGTACTTCCGCGTTTTCATGGAGAACTTGACCAAGAAGACCAAACAGACCATAAGCCTGTTCAAAGACGGCAAAGAGCGAATGTTCGAGGAGAACTCTCAACCCAGGTGAGTTTCTGAAACCATCTCGGTTTATGATACATGAGTTGGTGCCTTCGTAACCTGCAAACATTCATAAGGTTGCGTTATCTATAGTGACCAAATAAGGTGTCAACATTTTCCACTTGACGAAGGTGTGAAATCAGACCCGAGCGATCTCAAGCCGGCTCTGTTCAGACGTTTCCTGAGCTAGTTCGTGTTTTTTGGAATGGCCTGCGTATTAATTGAGTGTGGGTGGTAAAAGCAGAAGCAGCAGAACATGGTTCGTCAGTCCTCGAATCATGTGAATCCGGTCTTTTCAAAGAATTTGAGTAGAGGTTACGTTGAGTTAAGCCAAAGCTTAAGTTGTATATCAGAGATGCAAATGAAGTAGAGCATGCAAGTGGTCTGAGATCGTATCAGACCTGTGGTTCTTCTGCTTCTCCTGCATACACTGGACTCGTGTGAACAGATCTAGGAGAAATGTATAATGCAAATAATACCAGTCAAAAGAGGAAGAGCGTAAGTGAGGTCAAGAGGTTGTAGAGTTTCCAGGTGTAACCTTCATTAAAACCCTCATATCGTTTGTTATTCATCTTCATACTCTCCTTCCTTCATTGTCAATCTAAAAACTAAACATTTGTTTCATTTTCATAGCACAGCCTTTCAGCCCATAGATGCCAATGTATGTCATATATTAAAATCATACCCAGCGTTTCTTTTGTGTATGAAAACAACGCCTGCTAAACCTTTGAACCCAGTGTGATGTGTTTCAAATGCTTTAAGTTTAAGTTTGAACAAGGATTACACTACAATATAATTTAATAGTAGACGCTTCATTTAGTAAACATCATAAAAACGTCTGTACTTTATTTCCGTCATACATATAATCTCACTTCCCGTAATACAGCGGCTTCTCGTATCAGGCTGTATTGTAATTTCGTATTGTATTTCACTTCTCTGGAACCAGTAAAAAGTCGACAAGATGCACATTTAGACGTTTGTAAACGCAAGAGCATTCGCTTGAAAACCTTTCGCATGACGAAGGCCTCTTTTTGAGCCGCTTTGGTGGCAAATTCTCGAGAATCTTATCCAAAGCTTTTCCGTGTCGTTAGGTGCTGGAGTTGTACTGAGGGGGTGGAGGTGTTCGTAATGAGCGAGAAGAATTTAATGATTAACTCTGACACACCAGTCATACTTTGCACCACACAGACACTGTTCTTCCTGTTAACACGCTCACTTCCCCTTCCTGTTTCTCTTGGGCCTCCTCAACATGCGTCGCTGAGGCTAGCCAAAACCTGCCACTCACAGTGGCAGTCTGTGACAATTTAATCTCCGCAGAATCACTTTCACCTTAGTAGTACTGAAGGCATTTATAGGTGTTCATGAGCTCTTCGACTGCTTCTCTCCATTTCTAGTGATGTCTAGGGTTGGCAAGATACCAGTATATACTTGCTACTGCACAGACAATGGGTAAACCGACGAATACGTTCATAGAAATATGAAAAGTAACATTTGCAGCAAACTTAAAATCTTGTACAGGAAAAGTCATACGATTTAATAACTTTATGGAATATTTAACCATTTTGTTGCCAAATATTCCTGAATTCAGTCATAATTGAGCATGCAAATAACAACATTTAACTTGCTTTTGCTGGAGTTGATGCATCCAAGTAATAATGATAATGACATGCATTAATTTCTTTAAATCATGCATATAATCTAGGACGTTTTTTGTAATGCATTGAATAAGATTGTAATTACTGTCATCTGTTATTAAAATCTGAATTGTGCATTGACGCATTATTGAACATTTAAACATTAACTTTGCTTTCACGCTTGATGTCAAACTCAATTGGCTGAACTAAAAAAAGCACAATTTCATCAATAAAGTCATTTTCTTGTATGCCGTTAGTGACTATTCAGCAAACTTTTGCACAAAAAAAAAGCAATGCATGAAGTACCGCTCACACAAGTCATTTTTATAAACCAAATAACTTCCTCTTGGTCAGTGTGCCTATTTCACATGACCAACTGAACATGAGCAATGCAAACTTTTTCGCCCTCACATGAAACGTGTGGTTTCCTTTTGAAATGACTGGATTTTTCCTGTTAAATTTTTACAGAGCAATTATAAGTGTGACTGAATATTTACGAATAAGAGGCAGGACAGTGGCTTCATCATGTCTCGTAAATCTTTGGTCCATGCTAGACACTCAGAAAAATGAAACTCCAATGTTGGAATCTTCTACCACATATTTTCTCTATTTGTCTTTCATTGCAGGGCTTCCTTCTGATGCAATGCGTAGCGCTCTGATATCCATCTCTGTGAAATTGCATGTGCTCTCAATTTAGGTAGCCTGAGGTTATGTGTGTGCCACGCAGCTGTTGTCAATTAAGCGAACTAATTTTGTACACGCTTTCTGTATCCTGTACTATAGTAGTTGTATCATCTAATTGCGTTGTCCTAAGCTTATGCATCCACATTTTCTTCGGGTCACTAAATTTGGACTGTGACTTTTCCGTACTCATGTTTCCCTCTCCATGAAGTTTGGTTATCTTTTCATCTTATCTGCATGTTACTGGTCTGCATGAAAGGGGCATTTATAGCAGTAGGGAAATAAGCAGCAGATAGGTGAAGTCTGATACTTGTGCATCTGGTGCGTTTATAGAGTTAAGGCGTTTTACAGTTGTGCGGCATAACTGAAATTTGTCAGCTTGTACAGCGTACAATTTCCTTTTTGTTGTTGTCGCAGCTCTGTCATAAGATGAGCTGTCGTTTGTTGTGGTGAAGAAGCGTCGCTCATGTTCCATATTTAAATTCTTAACATCCTTCTACATGTTTCTTTCTGTGAATTGTTTTGAACTTGGAAAGTGTAAATGAGATGTAGCAGAAAATCTGGAATAGAACAAAGGAAACATTTCAGAGTACATAAATGCAGTCGACGGGAGAGGCAACGCTTAGCTGTGGGGGAGTTTACTACAGTGCCTAGTTTCCATCGATTTCTTGAGAGAAACGAATGGGAATTTACAGATGGCCTAACATGCCGATAAGTTGTTTTATTTTTACACAACAAATAAAAAATACTTGGAATTATTGTTTGTTTTAGTATTTTTTGTTCGGTTTTTAAATGAGCTTTTGTGTGTTGTTTTTTCTTCTTGTTTCATTTGTTTTTGTTTTATTTTAGTTTTGCTTTGTCTGTGTACATTTTCAAGTCGTAAAGCTATAGATAAATGTATAAATGCACTTGTAGTCAGTGATGTTCACCCATGTTTTGTGGTTAAGCTCGATTAAAAAAAAAAAATGAGTACCTACTACTCTTATCAGAGGAAACACAAGTGCCATCAAACAACACAATCAAAAGATGCTATCAAACAAGCAAAAAAAAAAACTAAAGCCTTAAAATATCATGCTGGAGGGTGTAGCTGAAGGCTCACATCTGTGGGGTGTTAATTAAGCTTTCTTTGTATTAATCATTCATTGTTGAGTGAGTTACATGGTTCTCAAGGGATCGCAGGAACCAACAAGCCTGAAAGCAATGGAGCTGAGCAGCCAGTGCTACAGTGTCATGAACAAAGCGATAATCGCATCTAAACTTCCGTCAAAGAGATGGTTTTGTCTGTTTTTCACGAGTTAGCGCACACAGGGAGCATTTCGGATGGAAACACTGTTAACACGTCCGAGGATTGTATTGCAGCTCGAGTTACTACGTCCTGCGTCTCGCTCCACACAGAGCCGGGCCGAGCCCAGTTAAGCACGTTTGAGAGCCGCACACAAGCAGTGGGACTGTATTTATTTATGGCCTACTGAACACACTGGCAGACTGAACAATTACTGATAATGCAGCTCTCATACTCTTGCTGTGTTGTTCTCCTCTTTTGTCTAAAGACTGCAGAAAGAAAGCATGCCATGTCTTTAGCTTTCAAAGTCACACTTCTCCTGTTTCCTGGTCGAGGGTTACGTTAAACTGGAACTCATTCTGTTCTTTAGTTCTTCCACTAAAACACTGTTCTTTTAAAGGGACAGTTCACTTGAAAAAGATTATTCTGTCATTTACTCGTCATCGTGTCATTCCAAACTCGTTGGACCCCATTGAATCTTGATGAAATATTAAAAAATAAAGGTTCTTTTATTTAAGGCGCGACCGATTTTGATTTGGATATAAAGAATGTTTCTTGATGCGTTGAATTTGTGAAGGATTATGTAACACTAAAGTTTGGAGCAATGACTGCTGCATTACAGGAATAATTTACATTCTAACATATATAATGTAAAACATACCAACCCCAAACTTTTGAAGCTAGTGTGTATGTAAAATAAAAAACAAAATGAGTTGAATATGGAAATCTGGGAAATAATAGCATGCCACATAATCTGTCCATGTTATTTGAATAGCTTACTTGGTGTGGCAGATGAATAACCTAGAAGAGGATATATTGTTCCCCCATTTTAAAGCCTGTTTATTTTGTTATCACAGTCATGCGTGATTTTATGCTTAGTTGCATTATATTATTTGCATTTATTAAAATAATCCTCCATCCCACCAGAGGACCACTTCTCTGGAAGTCACTCAGTATGACACAATGAATAGAAATAGACCGAGTCAGATCACCAAATTTGTTTGTGTGAATGTGTTTTATTTAAAGGCGTGTGTGTGTGTGTGTGTTTGCTTGGGTGTATGACTGCTGTCACCACCACTTCCTGACAGAGATCCGGTGTGAAGCCAGTTCCGGACAGTTAAAATTGGCAAAGGGTGGCTGCGTTGACGAGGAAACACCGAATCCATGATCTGTTCACATATTCTCATGAACACCGTGTTAAGACCTAAATAGTGTCTAGCGGCAGAGAAAGTCACTTCCTTAGACACCTACAGGTCTAATGTTTGGGGAAATGTTAGAAGTTATGGGGAAGTTGGCTTTTGAAATGCACTTTAGTTGAGCAATGCCAGTGTAAGCTAGTGCAAACTGGCCCATCTCTTTTTTTTTTTTTATGAGAGGTCAGCGCTGAAGGGAGACTGAAGGTGTGGCGCTTCTGGGCTGTGGACTCTGACAATCAGCCGTGGGCACGAGCCGACCGCTTTTGCTTCCTCCAGTTAGCTTGGCTGTTTTATCACAGAAAACAGGAAACAGGAAGGGAGCAGCCAGCTGCAGGTCAAAGGTCAGGCCAAAAGGGGAGGGAAGCTGACAAAAGCACAGTATCAAGGCAGGGCTTGGCCTACAGCAACTGCAAGGAGAGGCCGGCCAACCGAGAGATTGGGGAGGAGGAGGGGTCAGATGGATTGTTTTAATGCAAGCAGTCATGAAACATCAGTAATGAAGCGTTATGGCTGTGTCCGAATTCCCATACTGAAATGCGTGAACCTTAAAATAGGATTCCTAGGCATTAAAACTGAAGCCATTTTACTATTTTTAATTGCCATGTCATGGATTTTGACTTCAATTTGATATCACAATGCATCATGTTGCATTGACAATGCACTGCATCCTCAATTTTCAGTTTTACTGGACCTTTACCAAACTTAGACTGACTCTTTTGACCCAGCTCCGATAATATTTTTGGTTTTGTTTAGTGTTTTGTGTTCTGTATTCACATTAGATTTTCTTACTGGCCATTTGTTCACAAATGAGACAATCCATTTAGTCTAAGTTGTACATTTGCTCAAAGATCATTAATTCACTAACATTGCCGTGCCATGTAAAAACTTTGGAAACTCCTAATGTATCCTTAAATAATTCACATTTTTGTACATTGCCCCTATTGTATTGCCACATGCAGCAGAAGCAGGTTTATTCCTCAACACACAATAGATGTATTTTTGAAACTTTGAGAAAGTTTGGTCATGGCAACAACAAAAAACACGTCGGCTGTATGACATCGCTGTGAAGTGATTGTTAAACTCCAGCACATGAATATTTTCATATCATCAGTAGGGCTGGGTATCGATATCGATACTTTTTAGGTACCGACCGAATTGCTTCGATACAACCGAGTATCGACAAACGTCGGTACCCAATTTCAATACCTAAGGGTTAAGCTCATCAACGTGAGTGAGCTAATAATGGCGCTTTTCCACTGCATAGTACAGCATGGCACGGTTCAGTACAGCTTATTTTTGGGGGGGTTTCCACTGAGAACAGTACCTGGTACATGGTCCTTTTTTTAGTACCACATCAGCCGAGTTTTCAAGTTAGCCGAACCGTTACCAAAACGTGACGTGTAAACTCTCACTGGACTTGCAACACGAGACACAACATACCCTCTACATTTCAATCAGCACAGCCAGCGAAGGATTGGACTCAACTTTTTTGTTTGAAGAAACGCAACATTTTATATTAGCCAAAAATTGCTGTTTCATGGTCGATTGAGGAAGTACAGACGTCTTGCTGTTAAAAACATCCACATTCAGATAATAAAGAACACCATTTAGTTGATATGCTCCATTGTTGTGTGTTTGTTTGTGGCGCGTTTACGATGATGTCACGGCAGTAGAGGCGACGCAACTATAACGACACGTGAATAATCCCACCCAGGCTATTGTAAGAATAAATAATACTGCACTAGTGTAAAGTTAGCATAACAAATGTGTAAACCGACAACTATTCGAACTTTATTAAAACTAATTTGCACTGATTCATTGTGTTGGATATTTTTTGGCAAATACCAAATTAAAAACAGTCTTTTAGGATAAATGTCCTGATGATTGTTTATTAACGGTTTATCTATTACTAAACCGATACGTAATCATCCTCGTCTGCATCGCGATGCATCAGGCCTACTGTGTATTAGAAATGCATGCATATTTAAACACATAATTTATTTGTTTAAATAATAAGCTTCATTTTTGTTTACGTCAAATTAAATAAGGCATTCAGTCTGGCATCCAGTTTTTTTTGTTTGTTTGTTTTTTTGCTCCAAAGGTCTTATGGAATAGTTAGGTGTCCACTGGCTGTACATTTTTCAGCATAATCTGACAGTTGACTCATTTGACTTACCTTCTGCATATTATTTGTACATAGGATGTGTTGGACTTCCCTTTCTGATGTGAATTAGCCAATTGAAAGAATTGATTGTTTGTCAGCATGAGGGCTTTAGTTATTGTTCTGAAGAGTGATGCCTCTGACTCCAGGATTAGCTGAGTGCAGCTCTCAAACGGCGTCCTCGTACGACAGCTTTAGTGAGTGATTGAGCGAGCTCTGCTGCATGAGCCTGGGCTTTCTGTGCATCTGTGCCCTACTTAGTCTGAATCTCCTGCCGAAAGCCTCTCTTCTCCCTTATGGTTTAAATCTACGTAAATATACAGAGTCGGACGTGTCCTGCATCTCCTTCATGCTTCACTTTATTCACTTGTGAGTGTTGCTCTTTCAAGCATGCACGGGCTCGCAAACATTTTGGTTGATATGCTTGGTTGAAGTCCTGCAGCCTCACCACACAAATGTCATCGCCAAAGTCCTCTTATGTGTCCTCTTGGAGAGGGGAAACATGGCACAGCTGGCTTCCCCAGAAGGCACGTTGGCACCCTTATGCCACAAACAACAACTGTTCCCAAAGCCTTAGATAAAGAAGTATGTAAACTCAAGCTATGAAGCCAGTGGGGAATTGAAGGTGTTGCAATACATCAAACTTAATATTGCATCTACCCTAGTAGTTTATATATAAACTACTAGGCGTAGTAAGCTATTTTTCTCATTTGCTTGCTCTAGTTTCTTGTAGTTACACTCCACTCTTGGAATTGTTTTTATTACACCCCTTTTCTCCCTTTTTTCCTTGTAGTCTAAGTGAGGGTTCAGAATTTGGAGGCAGCTGCGGCGCTGCCACACTCAGACTCTCTCTTGTGCATGTCAATTCCCCAGACTGGAGCGCTTGTACAATCCCCCACTGTGCTGCCCTGTAAATCATGGCTTTCTTTCCACTTCCTCCCCCTACCGTGCAGCACCACCCTCCCTGCTCTCGCCTGCCTGCCTTGGGCTCATGTGCCCAGAGTCGGTGGAATCAGAAAAATGCGGCAGGCATTCAGTCCTTGCTGATACAGGCCTATCAGAATCTGCTGATGTTTTCACATTTCTTTGCTGATTTTAGAGAAATAACTTCTATTATCACTTTAGATGAGATGCATCATATTTCATGCTCAGATTTAAATGTGAACTCGCTGTTTCGTCCTGCATTTTGGGTTTTTTGGCCTCCCATAGTATGAACACACATAGTTTACGCTGGTTACAGTCAAAGATGCGGCTCACATATGAGGCGGTAGTGTGAAAGCGTCTTAACAGCCTTGAAACACTGTTACTGGTGCGTTTTTGTTTTAAAATGAAGATGATTCTAATACATACGGGTGAGAAAAGATCTTCGCCGATAGGCAACTACACGACCAAAAGCGCATGTAACGTGACCATTCATGCACACTGTAGCATTATTGCTTCATATGACCATAAATAAGATTTATATTCATATGTATACTCACTTCAAACCACCATTGAGTAATAACTTCAGATTGCTGTGTGTTTTGGTCATGTAATATTGCTGAAAAATATTATTTCCTCACTCAGTCAGAACTTCAATCGTGGAAGAGAAAATACAGGCAAACAGCTGCTAATTTTCTTTGGTATATCTGTAGAAAATGAATAGAAATTAGGATTCTGTCTGGGCGACATGCATTTTAAAATGAACAAATACTAGTGTAAAGGTAGCATAACAGTTGTGTAATCTGAAAACTATTTGAACTGATTTATTGTGTTGGGTATATTTTGTTCCTTTGTGCAGTGGCTCAGGAGATAAGGCTCGAGTCTGTATTAATGGATTGTTTTTTTTTAGATAATGTAATCTTAAAATGTTAAAAGGTATTTTTCAGGAACTGGTATCAAACTCAAGGTATCGGTATCTAAATCCTATTTTAGTACACAGCTCTACAGAGGAGACGAGAGCTATGGATTTATTGGTTTATTTACTGCATATTACGCAGCTGCCACACAGATCTAATATAAACATGCTGTTTATTTCCCAGCTGTTTACCTTTATAGACATAGGGTACCCTTTAAGCCCCCTTTTTAACTTGGACATCAAATGAAAAAAATCATTGTTTTAACCAATCCAGTCATTTGTTAATTATAACAAATTATAACAATTAATAGTAATTTAGCAATTTCTAAAAGTTTTAATTGCATACCAATCACATTTGGCAGTTCTGAGTTATCCCCACCCTTGTGCATGCTGCCTCGGGGGGATTCACACAAAAATACCCCAAAACTTTGGTCCACACATTTCTGCAGCGTTCAGCCATTTATTTGATAAATACACTAATATTATGTCAAATAAGAGATAAATGTATTGGGGGGTTTTTGTGTGTGTGTGTGTGTGTGTGTGTGTGTGTGTGTGTGAACAAAAAGCACTTTTATATAATTTTCCTTTAAATGTAAAGATGAGTTTTATTAGCTTACATACAAACCTAATCTGAAGATCAAGCCATTAGTCTTATTGAAAGATAGACTTACGTGTGAACTACAAACACTGAGTGTTTTTTTTGTTTGTTTGTTTTTTTACTATTATTGTATATTCATTTAGAAATAAATGCATCATAGATGATGTATGTTATGTAGAGCATATCATTTTAATTAACTAGTTTTAAAGATGGGCTTTAATGGTACAGTGCCATAAAACACATGCAAACTACAGCCAACACATGCCAACCTTAAATGAAAAGGTTTAATGAAAAGAACTTAACATTTCTGAACGAGGGCACAATAAAATTGATGACAATGCAAGGTACACAGTATTGTTCAGTTTCATGCATGTTTTTGTAAACACATCTTACATTTTAAAGAAAAACATTACATTTTTTTCACCATTACTCACTGTGTACCATTTATGCTTACCTTATTTCTTTCAGTATTAACTGTGGGACCAAGCCCACTTCAATGTTTTTCAATGAGGAATCTAATTACTAACTTTTATCAATTTTCTAAGTGAAAGTGTTTAATAATAAACAATTGTGTATGCTTTTACATGACTAACCATTAACCTTAATGTACTTATTACCCAGAGGCCTTCAAACTTCAGACTGTTGACTTTATTCATAAAATATTTAAATGTTATATTCTAAAATGCACATCAACTAATTAATGCATTTTCAAATGAGAGAGAGAGATCTTGCATTTTAACAAACATTTTCTTCTTTTAAACAATGTCAATATCTTTGAAAATTAAACTAAGATTTCGGTGGGCTTAATGGTTACAATTACTCTAACTGACTGTTTTTTTTTTTGTGTTTTTTTTTGATGAACTTGTGTGTATTTGACCCTTTTTAAGCACAAGGACACATGAATGAGAGCTTAGTTTAGTACTCAGCAGGTTTCTGTGTGCATGCTTTGGATGTGTGTGCTCAGAAAAATATATCACAAGTTTAAACGGATATGTTTTATGATATACATGTTGTAAAGGCACAGCCCTATTCAGAAAAAGGGGACGGGGAGCTGCGGTTTATTTGCATTTAAAGAGACATGCACAAAAACAGCCTTTTCAAAAGGATATAAAATAAAAAGTAGCATAAGAGGTCTCCTTTAACAAGTTTAATAAAAAAAAAAAAACATGGCCCTTAATTGTTATTACAGTTTCCTGCTTGACTTAAAATTGCCTTAATACTTAATTCAACCTTCCATGAAAAATTTAATTGGAGCAGAAAGTCTTACATTCATAAAGTATCTTTTGTCATTTTGCTTCAATATCTTAATTTAAGAATATTTATTCATTTGCACTGCATAAAAGTATTATTTAAGATTTATTTAAATATTTAAGAAATACTGTTATCAAATGATGCAGTGAAAGTTATTTCTGTGTAGTAGTTGGTATTTAAGCAATAAGGTTATGTTTTGGTTTTGTTTTGTTGTTAATGAATTGGTGAAAAAAAAGTGGAGATCTGTTGGAAGCTTTGTTTTAATACAAGACATTTACATGCAGAGACCATATTGATTTATTGTGTTCTATTCGTATTTCTTGGTCTTAAATTGTCAGAGAATGTTTTATGCATTTTTCAAACCACTCTTCTTTTTCCTCTTTCAGACGGAACCTGACGAAATTGTCACTGATATTCAGTCACATGCTCGCCGAGCTCAAAGCCATCTTTCCTAACGGCCTGTTTCAAGGGGATAACTTCAGAATCACCAAAGCGGATGCCGCAGAGTTCTGGAGAAAATCATTCGGGGACAAGTGAGACGCTTAATGTGTTCTTTGTTCTCGTAACAGATTAACACGCCACATTTTCATGGAAAAACAAAAGAAGTTGGACTTTGACAAGCTTAAGGAGCAGCAAGCAGTCTGATTCTTATAATCGGAATTTCTCTGAATTTCAGGACCATCGTGCCTTGGAAGGTGTTCCGGCAGGCCCTGCATGAGTTTCACCCCATCAGCTCGGGCCTGGAGGCCATGGCTCTCAAATCCACCATCGACCTCACCTGCAACGACTACATCTCCGTCTTTGAGTTCGACATCTTCACCAGGCTTTTCCAGGTGCGTCATTTAATCACTCCATCACTTCCTCCAAGCACAGACTAGCTCTATTGTGCCTGAGCTCTGTATAGAGGAAGGTCTGACAATGACTATTGTTGTGTGGCTGTGTGCTGTGGGTATAAAGGCGCTGTTTGAGTGTGTGTGTCGGTGCTGATGCTTCAGTTCTCATGGCTGAAAGCCAGCCTGAATGGAGGCCTCTTATCGCCTTTTGTAGCTCAAAAAAGGCTTGTCTGCTCTCCTCCGAGCACACGATTTCCTGAGAGTAGGGGGCGAGAGATTATTTAAAAGTGCTTCAGCTTTAGAGGAGAGCTGTTTGACCTATTTTAATGGCAACTGCTGCTAACCTCTCTGGGTTTTTTTTGCTCTAATTATATACACTTCGAGAGCAACAATGCAGAACAGAGATGTCTGAGGTTTTTCTGTTCTTCTACTTGATTTGTGTGTGCCCACACTTTTTATTCTGGAACCACATAATTAGTGGCATTTGCTAGGGCAAGATTACGATTACCATTGCTCATACTTGAGGTTGGTTCAAATCCCTAACCCCAAGTATTTAGCTAGTCAACAGATGATAACCAAAGTCGACACCAGAATCGAAATCCCATTCCAAATCGAAAGTGTGTAAATTAAACCCACTAGGGAAAAGTGTTTATGCAAGCCTTCTGTGCTACGAACATGAGTCATACTTCAATCATGCTATTATTTTAAGCTGTTATACTTAGCTTTCACCTTCTTTTGTTTTTTTAAAGTCTCTAATGCTCATCAAGACTGCATTTATTTGTTCAAAAATGCATTAAAAACTGTAATCTTGTAAAATATATATTTATAAGTCACTCTGATTAATTGAATGCTTTCTTGCCAAATAAAAAAATGAAAAGAAAAATAATCCAAGTAACCCTAATCTTTTTGAATGGTAGTGTATCTTAACATCTGCATAGCAATGCCCTGGCAACCATCCACAACACCCTCGCATCCTGATGACGAGTTTAGGCGTTGTTTTCAGAAAATGTAAAAAACTAGTCATGTTGATTTTTCCACGGCACAGATTAGAATATGAATCTATAATATAGCAGCTGTTGAATACATCATCTGACGGATGCTTGGCAGTGCAGTGCTGTCTATGTAATGAGCTCATTATTCAGAGTGCCCTAGCACAGACATCACAGCAGCCCAGAGCTTTCTCTTTCCCCTCTCTTCTCAATAGGCCTTAATCACATCTATCCTTTAATTAGCCTTCCTTACTTCACATCAGAGCTAATTTGGGGGGGAAAAGGGAGTCAAGATCATTTTTACGACTATAATCAAATGCGGCCTTTTCGATACAGCTAATAATCGAGCTAACACTGTGACAGCATGTCATAATTCAAGTCGGTATGTTGGTCTGTTAGAGCACTTAAAACGGCCGTGGCACGGCTGGCCTTGCACTCATTCTAGTTGCAGTAGAGAGCTACTGTTGTGCACCGTACCTCAGCTTCATTCATGCAGCCAGAAATAGACCGGCTGTTTACAGAGAGCCCGCAAAGCTCTTAGACGAAGCTCCACGTAGCAAGGTCACGCTTCTCATCAGCATCTGAATGAACCCGTCCCGCTCAAGAACTAATGACAGGCCTTTTTTATTCCTTCGATTCGACAGACTTTTGACTGTGAGTGGACTTCTGCGAGACTGGTGGCTCGGTATGAAGACCGGTTTTGTATTATGTTTGCTCAGCGTACACAAGCATTATTAGCCGTCCTGGAATAGGGTAGTAAATACCAAAGATTTCTAATAATGATAATATGTATACTGAGAGATTGGTTGACCCATATTTGCTCTGTTTGACGCAAGTGTCAGGGGGTGTTTTAGCTGATGCACAATGCATTTTGAAAATGTGTGAACGCAGACCGCTCTGAGGTGACGGAAACTACTTGTTCACACGAACTGGGCCAGAGCCACTACTGTCATGTCCGCAAAGTAACAAGGTGGATTGTGGACTTTGCGTAATCTAACTAATACTTTTATTTAGCAATGATGCATCAAAATGAAATGACCGTTCTTTGAACTTTCTTTTTATGAATGAATGAATGAATGAAGCATTTATATAGCGCTTTACTGTGTATTGCCATACGCCCAAAGCGCTTTACAATCACGTGGGGGGTGTCTCTCCTCAACCACCATCAGTGTGCAGCATCCACTTGGATGATGTGACGGCTGCCACAGGACAACGGCACCAGTGCGCTCACCACACACCAGCTACAGGTGGAGAGGAGAGAGAACACAGTGCTGAAAAATGTATCATGGTTTACACAAAAACATTAACCAGCACAGTTTTTTAAGACAGGAACAGGAAATTAACATATTGGATCATATGTGACTGGACTGGAGTAAAGACTGCTTGAAATTTAGCTTTGCCATCACAGGAAGGAAATTAGAGTATATGAAGCTGTAAACGTGTTATTTTAATATTATGCAACATCATTTTTAATCAAATAAATGCAGCCTTTATGAGATGTCTTAAAAAAAGAAAAGAAAAGAAAGAAATGCGAAAGTTTATAATCACAAGCAGACTTTGATGAAACAGTCAAAACTGATTTAAATTTCAAATATATGATATCAGATTAATCGCAATCATCAGAACTGTGGTGCTGAATGCATATTAAATCACACACTTTCATTGTAGTCGGCCTGTTTATAGCTTTTAATTTGAACTGATTTTTAGTCCAGCTGATAAAATGGCTTTCAAAGAAAGAAAAAGAACACTAGTCTGATTTATTGGCTGGGAAGCAATTTGTTTTTCTCTGACATCTTAAGACAAAAAAAATTGCATAAGGGCAAGCTGTTGATCAGTGTTTCTAAAAAAAAATAAAAAAAAAAAAAAAAAAGGAACAAGACAAATTCTCAGAAGTGTTTGTCAGTGAGAGGAAGTGCTAGTTTTGCCTGAGTAAGATGTCATGAACACATGGACGAAGTCATTTAAAAGTAGTACTTAAATAATACTCTCACCCTAAAAAGTCACTGTTCACATTGGAATCTTGCCATTGAACGAAATGCCTGTTTTACTAATTGGACTGACGTTAGTGATGTTTATATACAGAGATCTGAGGTTTGAGAGAGGTGACTCACCACTCCATCCACAACACACTCTGTCTCTGTGACTCATACTCTCTTCACCTTTTAAATGGATATTAGAGGTCATCACACAAGGGACTATGGGTGTCTCTGCTGTCAGATGTAATCTGTATATACATGGAACTTCATTCACAGTGTGAATGGTTTTTGGGGAAATAACTATGCATTGTGTCTTTTTTTTTTTATTATATATATAGCCTTGGTCATCACTGCTAAGAAACTGGAACAGCCTGGCAGTGACTCATCCGGGCTACATGGCCTTTCTCACATATGATGAAGTCAAAGCTCGTCTGCAAAAATTCATCCACAAGCCCGGCAGGTAATGCAAACACAGCACACATCACTGTTTAAAGGATAGTTCTCAGGGAAAAAAAATCACCTAGTCATTTGTATAGTTACAATCTTGTATCATGATTTTTCTTTTAGCTATCTATTTAGTTCCAGTAATCAAGTGTCTTGAGCTTCAGCCATTCACCCCAGTCATTATATTCAGATGTGTTCATGGCATCAGCCTTGTCATAGCAGCATTATCCTCGACTCTTACATAAACAGTGACAGGACTCACATGGGACAATGCACCATTAGTTGCTTGAATCCCCACTCTTAATGGCCCGAAGGACAGCATGGTACCTCCCATCAATAGATGTATTGTAAAAGTACCATGATGTCACAAGAGCTCCCAATTCAAAGAAAGCAATCATATGACCACCCTTAATGCAACGAGACACGTTTCTCAATGATGACTTGATCTGACACTGTTAGATTGTACTGTTTTTTGTTTTTTTATCTTATGTCATAAGTATTTGTTGTAACAGTCACGTTTTCTCTTGGTTACAGCTATATTTTTAGGCTGAGCTGTACACGGCTAGGCCAGTGGGCTATTGGTTACGTCACAGCTGATGGAAATATCTTGCAGACCATTCCTCACAACAAACCCCTCTTCCAGGCCCTCATTGACGGCTTTAGGGAAGGATTGTAAGTAAACGCAGCATTTCAGTCTAAACCTCACATTTTAAATATTTTGATGTGTAATGAAGCATCAGATGTCAGACTTCAGATTAACTTTACTGACTGACTTTATTCCCATTTAGCTATCTTTTCCCTGATGGCCGCACACAGAACCCTGACCTCACGGGTCTGTGTGAGCCCTCGCCTCAAGACCATATCAAAGTCACACAGGTCTGTTTTTGTTTTTATTATCTCAGACACCTAAATGCATCCAGTGTTTTGGATAATCTGTGTAACCCTCTTTTTTTCTTTGCTTACAGGAGCAATATGAGCTCTATTGTGAGATGGGCTCTACTTTCCAGCTGTGTAAGATCTGTGCTGAGAATGACAAGGATGTAAAGATCGAGCCCTGCGGCCACCTCATGTGCACTTCCTGTCTCACAGCCTGGCAGGTAAACCAGAAGAACCTTCAGCTATCCAGTAATGTGGATACGCACGTGTTTTTTCCTCATTCTTTGTCAATTTTCTCACTCAGGAGTCAGAAGGCCAGGGCTGCCCCTTCTGTCGCTGTGAAATTAAGGGTACTGAACCCATCGTCGTTGACCCCTTCGATCCCAAAGACCCCAATAGTGGAGGCTCCTACGGAGGCTGCCGGGGGATGTTTGGGGCCGAGGGAGCCCCTTCGCCCAGCTACGATGATGACGATGATGATCGCTTGGAGGACTCTCCTTTCATGATTAGCAAGCTGGTTGGTGCTAAAGTAAGAACAACTTGATCTCATTATGAATTTATGGAAATCATGCTTTGCTTAACCTGCAAAACTCTTTTTTCAATGAACCGTATCGATTAAGCTGTTACCTGTCTCAGTAAATATTATTTTAGTAGTGTTTTCGAGGCTTCTGTTTTGAAATTTCATATAGATATCCCATACAAATCCCAATCAAATAACTTTTACTCGGCTCCAGATTGTAGTAAAGGCTCAGAAATCTCGGTATTATCAGTATAGCTGTATACTAAAAAGTATGGCTTGTTTCAGGTGGAGAGGCCGCCCTCACCGCTGTCAGCTGCCCCTCAGTCCGTCGTTCCCCCAGTACCTCCTCGGCTGGATCTGCTTCCTCTCAGACCCACCAACCCTCCCGGGGCCTCTAGTCCAGGCGCCACATCCAAGGTAAATGCACTAGCAAGGAATGTTTCGCCAAGTTTCAAGTACCATCATTTGGAATGTGTTAAGAATTCTTTTTAAACACTTTAGAAGAAAACTAGCATTGGATGAGTGCTTGTTGACGTAATATCTGCTTTATTCCTCCCATCCCCAGGCCCCATCCCATCACAAGGACAAGCCATTACCGCTGCCCCCAGCCCTTAGGGACCTGCCACCACCTCCCCCCCCAGACCGACCACACCCAACCGGATCAGACAACCGGCTCCCGAGACGCCCTCTCCCCAGTACACCTGGAGAACCTTCTCGGGACAAACTGCCTCCTGCTCCACCTAACCGCAACATGCCAGACTGGAACTCTCGGCCCGTACCCAAAGCTCCATCACAGCCACCAGCAAGCGGAGACTCCCGTGGGTCTCGTGAACTCTCAAACCGACACTCTCTGCCTCTCCAACTGCCCTCCACGCTCGACGCCAGAGCAGAAGGCCCGCGGAATAACGGCCCTCCCAGCCTCGACCACCAGCTGGTAAGTACGCACATGCCATATTTACACATTAACAGAAGCCTAATCTGAACTTTTACCTAACTTTCATTTGCTTCATGTGCAGAGTTTCGGATCATCCAATCCTGGGTCAGATTACGACAGCCCGAAAGTAAAGCCATCTGCCTCGGCAAATGCCATCTATTCCTTGGCAATACGGTAAGTGCCATTGAGCACACATCACACACAAAAGACAAGTGCAACACAAAGTGCTGCATATCGAAAGGAAATTGCACTTAAGGCAATAGTTAAACACTTATGCGCTATTTTCATTTACATGTGTGAAACAAGCTGTTCTGAGAAGCTGAAACACATGATCTGTTTCTGTGTAAAAGAATACAGGGCCAAGCTTAATTCTGAAACTGGCAATACATATTTATTCATCGGCAAACTTTAAACTATGCTTCAAAATCTGAAAATAAAATAAAAAATAGAATAGTCATTTTACAATTACTCTATAAATACAATTATTTTGGTCTATCAGCCAATTTATCGATCTATAAATCGATCATAAAACACCCCCTCACTTCCTCCACACACTCTGAACCTGCTAAAGCGAGCAGTCGCATGTGTGTTGACTCTTTCTCCTGTGCTGACAGACCACTCACAGCAGTCAAGGCTCAGGCCGGGGAGGACAACTGTGAGAACGATGAAGAGTCGGAGTACATGACTCCATCTTCTCGGCCAGTGCTGCCCTCTGCTGCGGGTGAAGCTGTGCCTAGACCACCTCCTCCACTTTCTCTCAGTCCCAGGTAAACTTGTTTTAGCAGCCATGGAGGCTTAAAACACCCAAGAGACACTCTGAATAGACTAGACCTATATATCAGATCTCTTTCAGCGTGCTGACACTCATGTTTACATCTGCAGGAGTATGCTCAGTGAATTGGAGTCAGAAAGCCCACAGATGTACGAAGCCATGTACAACATTCAAGCCCAGGCCCTTACTGCCTCTGCACCACATCAGGCCAGAGACTCAGGTACTGTGATGTTTAAAGTTCCTCATCTTTATACAGGCATTCTGCTAGTGTATTCTGCAATGTGAAGTGTGGTAATTCTTGATTGTTTAGATTACTCTGAACTGCCTCCTTTGACCTGCTCTAATGGCCCGAGGGATCCTGTTGGTGCATGTGGTGAGGAGGAAGAGGAGAATAGCTATGACTATCCCAAGCCCCATATACCTACCAACCTCGCCCGACGCACACTTTCAGATATTAACCCTACATCCTCAGCCTTCAGCCGCCTTTCAATTGACAGTGAGCTTGGAGCGACAGCAAGTAAGCCATACCAAGTGTTATTTTAGCATTGTTTGTATATGTGTGTGTACAGGCATTTGTGGTTTGAGGACACAAATGCATATAATGACATGGGCACTACAACGTAAACATGGTTTATGAGGACACTTCTTGTGTCCCCGTAAAACAGAACACTGTTTAGTATGTTTTTTAAGCCTTTTATGAAATTCAAAATGTGCACAGTTTGTTTTTATAAATATAATTATATTTTGTATTTTTATGAAAATATGCAGTATACATATAAGCAAACAAAAACTATTTTTGTATGAGATTAATCGTTTGACAGCACTAGTTATTATTTATATTAATTATAATTCACTAATCATAATATTTATATTATTCAAATACTAAGGATATATGTAAATAATAAGGATACAATATGTATTAGCATATTGGGTCCCACTTTATATTAAGGCCCCGTTTACACAAAAGGAAAACGCAGATATTTCCCTGCGGTTTGGCTTCTTATTTACACGAAAAGCCTGTTTTTATCACAGAAAACAATTATTTCTAAAAACTCTGGCCAAAGTGGAGATTTCTGATAACGGCATTTTTTACGTTGCAGTGTGGACTGTGAAATCGGAGGCTTTCGAAAACGATGATGCGGTTTAGTCATATGATGCAGTCATGTGACCAGTTCAACTGATGGCGGCCGGCATTGTACAGCAGTTGTTTTGTTTGCTCTCAATTTTGACTGCCCTATTAAGCATCAGTTTGTAAATGCTCCAGATAGCTTTTCTTCACAGACGACATAATATAAGTTAATAAACGGCAGATGGGAATGACACAGATCGAATCATCTTAGGTTCCACGCATGCGCAGTACAGGAACCTAAGCGTTTTCAGTTGTTTCAGTGTGGATGATCAAGTCTACGGAAACGATAGTGTAGACGTGGAGCGTTTTTAGACGAAAACGCCGTTTTCAAATTTATCCGGATTAGTGTAAACGTAGCCTGAGTGTCCCTAATACCTGTGTACTTTCATAGTAACTAGATGTGTAACTAGATGTAGTATGTGACCACAGTGTAAGTACACACCGGTACATATTATCTACAGCTGTAATATTTCTTTAACAACCCTTAGAATGGTGTGTGTAAGTACAAATGTGTAACAGGACTAACAGCACTTCTTGGTAAATAGTGTTACACTGTATATTAAACAGAGAGTTGCTATGTATTTAGCATGTATTTACTCTGATGCTACACAGCAGCGATAAATTAGGCTTTACATATAAATTGTGGTCGGTATCCAGAATGTTATACTTTATATTAAGTGGGTAGTTCCTGACGAGTTACCATGTGTGTATACACTGGTATTACACAGGTGCATCAACTCCACCCACTACATGTCCCTAAACCTACCCAACTACACCCCCTGTTATTCATATTTTACTTTATAACTCATTAACAGCTTCAAGCACTATGTATGTATGTAATTGTATATATGTTTTAGTTATGTAATATTTGTATTTTACTTTATAAATCAACAGCTTCCAGCACTCTTAACATCAAAAGATTTTTTTAGATGAGGATACACAATCCAGCCTTCTGATATCTATTGTCTAGAAATATATTTACAGAGCAAATATAGCACTGCCATTTCCTTTTTCCACCTATATTTATTTTAGATCGTATTTCAACCCCGTGAGAGCATCATGGCTTCCTTATTTTGGAACAGCAACTGCAGTATAGTCATCATCTAATACTTCAGTGTCTATATACTGACATGGTTTTTACTCTACGTTGTGTCTTCAGCAGCCATGGACCCCAGTGAAGCCCCCGAGCGACCTCCCAAGCCTCTTCCCCGTCGCATCAACTCAGATCGCAGGCCCAGCCCAGTTCCCCCCGGAGCGAGCCCAGGGCCCAGCCAACAGATCAGCAGCGAGATCGAGCACCTCTTGAGCCAGGGCTACTCCCATCAGGACATCCAAAAAGCCCTTATGATTGCACAGAACAATATCGAGATGGCCAAGAACATCCTGAGGGAGTTTGTGTCCATCCCTTCTACTGCACATATCTTAACATAGCAAAACTTCTCCGAGCATCCTGTCGCGACCCAGCCACGCTCGTCATGCATTCGTCTAGACTCCGGAAGAAAAGAGTGCAAACCTTGCATTCTAGCCCTAGTGATGGCGAGAGACTCTTTCTCCAAAACACTTCTCGGATTCTCGGTCCTCCTCCGTGCGTGCGGAAGAGCGAAGGGTTCGTTGCGGCCGCTTCTTCAGCCCGAAGGCAATGCATGTCCCCTAAGGACAAAAAACAAAAAAGACAAAAACATGTATGTGTTTATATATGATTTAATATATAAATCAAAATATTGAGTATAGTTAATATATACACATGTATGTTGGAGAGGTTCAGCTGCAGAGATCAGGGTGTGTGAAGTATTAGGCCTCGGAGTTCGAATAGCTAAAGGGAGTTAAACAGCAGACTGCAGCCGAGCATTTTCTGGCGTGAAAAATGGCCTTTACTTGTGTTGCTTTGGTACGTTTTGTTTTCTAGTGTGTGATTTTTCATTTTTCGTCTGTCTTGTAGCATGCCGTACATGTCGGTCCCCCCAGCGCAGTCGCCTGTTTCAAAATTACCGCTCAGCCCAAAGCAACCCGTTCTCCGCTTGACCTTGACCTCCAGGGTACTATGGGATTTTTTAAAAGTTTTTTTTTAAGGCGTGTGGTGGTGGCTGGCATCGGAAATGGGCTCTCCGTCAGCCTTGTTACATCTGTGTAGCATTACTGTAACTGTACTGTACCATGAATTGACTTCCCAAATGTTTTAAGGACAGCCAGTCCTTCTGATTCCCAGTAGGAACGTGCTGATGAAGGGTACACGCGTCGGATGTCAGCGGACATTTCATTTGTTTTGCTCTAATCTGAATGTGTCATTAATATGGTGGTCTTCGACTTTTGTGAAGTAGCGTGTTTACTAAAGATAGTGTTCTTTAACAGATAAAGGGCAAGTGAATCTACTTAGTAAAAAAAAGAGAGAGAGAGAAGTATTTGCTTAAAAAGGTCCAAGGCCTGGCCAAGTTTCTGTATTCGGTGGGGACTGAAATCACTCTTGGGGAGGTTCGGACTCTTGTATGAAGCTGTTCATCTTAGAAACCATTTCATTTGATCACCTTAATATATTATTATTAATGTAATTTTTTTTTTTTTTTTTTTGATTTATTGTTATTAATACAGAAGTGCTTTACTGCTGCTATTATTGTTAGTGCTAAACAATTAAGCCTTAAATGTACATTTGTGAATACTGTGTTTAACCCATTTTAAAGTGACAGTATCGGTTGTGTGTAATTTGGTAATGTAGCATACTTGAAATCAGAAGCAACTTGCGCAGGTGTGAGCCCAGCTGATTTATTCAGTCTGTGTGTGTGTGTGTGTGTGTGTGTGTGTGTGGGACGTCTTGTTTTCATCCAGGTACGTTGCATTTTGCTTGAAATACATGCGTTTTTCATTTATCGAAATGGTGAAATGCATCACGAGGCTCATCGCAGAAGGCCTTATTTTTCAGTTCTTTCCTTGTACTACAAGGTTTTGGTGTTCAGCCCGCCCTGATTGGATCGATCTTTCAGTGGCAGCCCTGTTCAAGCCATGATCGCAGTGTCCATAGTCCGCCTGCTGTTAGGGAGAAGGTTCTTCCCGCTCTCCCCTTTGTACTCAGGAATACCGTACATTTCAACAGAATCTACATGAGTGACTCCTTACTTCAAACCAGTGCAAGACTGTCTCGTTTTCAGGGTGAACACCATTCTAGACTACTTTCTCAACCACATCAGCATCAGATTAATTCTGTGTTCCTTAAAGGGACAGTTCACAAAGAAATGAATTCTGTCATTATTTTTTCACCCTCATTTCATTCCAAATCTGTCATGAATGTCAAAATGAAATTGGTCCCCGTTGACTTCCATTGTACGCATAAAAAGAAAAGAAAAGAAAGCAAGTCATAAAGCTTTGGAATGGCATGAATCTTAATTAATAATGCCATTTTTTATTTTTAGGTGAACTGTGCCTTTAAAATTTCCAGTTATTGTTTGTTATTGCACCAGCACATTTGAATGCACTATTAATACATTAAAGTGAGTGTGAGTCTCTCGTGTGGGACTGGAGGACTCATGATTGATGTCGCCAACATCAACACTGGCCCAGTTTTAGTAGTGATACTAGCCCCTAGTGTTCTTGAAAATGTTGCACTGGGATTGCAGGTACTTCCACGTCATCTCAATCTTGTAGGTACACATGCAACCTTGAGAGCTTACGATAAGGCGGGCTGGTTAGTTGTAGGCTGTGGTCTCTTGGTTTGTAGATTCTGTTGCCTTGAAGAAGCATATGATGGTTTATTACGGATTTTTTTTTAGTGCACCATATGAAGTTTAGAGATGAGAAGGTGATAATTTTTTTTTATCATTTCATTTTACTGTACTACTATATCTTGATGATGTGTGATGGATGTGTGTGAGGTTGTGTGTACAATATTTGGCACAGTGTACCAATTTGTGCTGTGATACTGTCACTTTAAAATCAAGCGTGTAAAGTTACTTATACATAGAATACGTGGAAATGGAAATGTTTTGTTTCATTTTTGCATTCCTGTACATGTCAGAATTTTATTTTTGTTTACTGATGTGAATATTACTGTGAGCAGTGCCATATGTTTAGATATGTCCGTAAGTTTTGTTCTGCTACCCGGAAAAAAAAGGCCTTGTTTAGTGTAAAGAGTGAATGATATCCCTCATGAATTTTTTGGAAAACGTTTCCATTGTCGCTCAACGCTTCTTTGGCTTGGTCAGTGACATCATAGTGAATATGTGTGTTTACTGGAATGTCTCGAATCAGACCACAAGAGGGAGCTCGCTCCTCATTCTGCCATAACTTGCCTGAGTATTTCAGGGTTTCTTTCTTTTGTGCTAGTTCTCATATCACTTTGGAAGTATGCACAGCGCTATACTGTTAATTAAAACAATAGAACAAACGTCATGGCCACAAGTGTCTGTCTTAAAGCTTAAAGTGTGTGCTTTTTTCTGTGTGCGTGTATATGTGTGTGTACTTAACCAAAAAAACTATTTTGTACCCAAATGACAAAAATCTCCCTTTGGGGATGCCCCCATTTGTTAAACAAAGGTTGGTTTTTTTTTTTTGAAAATCTAAAAATGCACATGGTTTCCCTTTAAGGGGTAGGGGTACATTATAAAAACCATTACGTCTATGGGATGTCCCCATTTAGATAGCTAAGTAAACGTGTGTGTGCGTGTGTGTGTGTGTGCGCGCGCGCGCGTGTGTGTGTTTGAGACTTGTAGATATACTTTAATTTTTTTTTTCTTCTAACTTAAATGTTCAAACGTTTTCTTAGAAATATAGACATAATCCTTCAGGATGGTACTTTTTTGGTGGGAAGCCAGCTGAAATCAAGTAACGTAACCTAACGTTTTTAGTTAGCTAGTGGAAAGAATGGAAAGTCCTGAAACTCGCCCAAAACAGATTTCACAAGTCTGGGATATCCTTTTCGGTTTATATAAATACATACTTCGACATGGCAGAACTGAGCCTTACTGTAAGGGACAACAACAACAAAAAAAGAATCGGCTGCAACTTCCGGTTTGCGCGGCTTTTAACTGTTTTTAGAATGTTTTTTGGTCTTACTGGAAATAAAATATTAAATAAAACGGGGCTCTAAACTTGAGCGTTTTAGTGTATTACACTCGCGTTTTTCAACAAAGAGGTGTTCTGTGTGAAATGCTGTAATTTTTCATTTATTTGGAGTTTACCCAAACATTCAAACTTAAAAAGCCGTATCTGTTTTTGAGATTATTCATTCTTTAAACCTTAAGAAAAATTCGAACTATTGTATGGAAGAGCTGTTTCTGGTGAACATAAATAAACAGGCCAAACAGTGACAAAATCAAGGCTTGAGTAAGCCAGCCCTTTTTAATAGAAATACCAGGACAATTCAAGCATTAACAAAACTACCACTGACACTAAACAAAAACCATGTGGAAAAACCAGAGGAAATTAAACGGGTGAACTTCAGTGTAATAACGACCATTGTATCCCACTTGTGGGTTTGCTTAGCATACAGTACAGGGTACATACTGCATAGATTGGTACAACTTATAAACCTTCAAAATATGGTTTGAAAAAAAAATTAATATAAAATATGCTGTTTAAAAAAAAAAAGTCTTAAGTATAAAAATCACACCTGCATTTTTTCTTGTTATACTCCCTCAAATATGATAAATGAATGCAGTCACATGCATTTTAATACCTCCTATAAGATTTGAAGATGGGAGGGTCTTGGTTTTCTTTATTATTTACATTCAGTGCAAGATGAGGACAGCAGGTAATGGCATTTAAAAAAACGAATACTCCGCTCAACGGGACACTTCCATTTTTCTCAGGCTAGAGGGACATTTTTAGCTCAAACTGACATTAACGTCACTCACTCGCTTAAAACATGAACTTAATTTGATATAGCTAATAACATTATAAAAATAAAACCAGAGCCATGACATGAACCCAACATTTTGCTTACATATTTGGGAAAAAAGGTCAGCCATGTCAGAGACTTTCCCTGACAATTTATTTGTAGAGAAACTGCCCTCAAGCTTTATCATTGCGCAGTTTCAGTGCTGATCCAGAGGACAGATGAGTGTTTACAGTGGTAAAGACGCTTCAGTGCATGGACTATGGTGCGGCAGAGGTGAGAGCAGGTTCAGATCAGACACAGCGACAGCGCAACACACAAAGACCCTTCGGCACTCTTCAAATGCCCCTCAACAAAGAGACTTGCATTATCAAAAAATACTCGAGCACAACCTTTCAAATCTCTCAGGCATTTTTAAATAGCTAAATATATACAGTATTTCATATTTACATACAATTCGTAAATACTGAAGTGGAGTCGTCCATAATGAACTTGGCGCTTTTTGAATATTGAATCAGATTATAGCATTTCAAATATAAAACATGGGCAGAAGAAAGCAGAATTAACTCAGGTAGAGGGGAGGACTCGGAGCACTCAGATTGGGATTCACCCTGAGACGGAGCGCTGTAGGACAGAGCATCTTTCCACATATGCATGTATTTTTCTTTAATTGAAAGAAAATATCATCAGGTCTTGGTAGCATGGTAAGTTTCAGCCTTACAAGATTGGATTTGAGTTCAGTGGACTATAAAAGAGCTAATAATGGCCATCATTGTTCTGAAGTAATGACCTATTCGGTGGGGGACTTTTTGTCTCCATTGACTCCTTGTAGTAGCACTGTCTCTTCAGATTTACCGCTCTTCATCTCCCTCACAATAACATCATCACTGGCCTTTTCCTTCGTGCTAGAGAATGAAAATAACAGATATTAATGCTTTGAATGATGATGGTGTATTGAAAAATACTTACACAAAAAAAAATACAATTTTAGTTTTACAACAAATGAAAAATGGGAAATGCGAAAAAAACGAGTTTGCTTTTTATGCTTTTCATCTTATATTTTATTTTAGCTTAACAAAAAAAAACAAAAGCCATTTCCAATAGTTTTACTAATGACGCCAACACTGATTTAAAGGTGCAGTGTATTATTTTTACAGCACCAAATAATCAAAAAAATCTACAAATTACATATTTCTTACAAACTGCTTTTTTAATCGTTTTCTATATATTAATATCGTACAGAAGTAATTTACTATAAAAGCACAGAAGCTTTAAGCTAATTAAGTCTATGTTAATTAAACTTATTATATTCAAATGATGTGTTTTTGCAAAAAGAAAAACATACAAATCCTGCTTTCCCGAGCGTCCACAGGGCAGCTTCCCTTTCTTGTAGAGGAAGTAGAGCACGCTGCCCAGTATGGCTATGAGGAGGAGGCAGATGATGATGACGGCTATAATGACTCCACTTCCACCTCCTGCGGTGAGAGAAGCACACAGACAGAGGAAAAGCTGAAATACAGTACCTCTAAGTTTGACTGAAATATACAAAGCCTTCGCCATAACACTTAATTTCCAAAAGTGCTGTGAGTTAAGTGCGTTCTGAGAGTGCTGAGCGAATGAGAAAAGCATCGATGATGTGTGACTAGATCATAGGGGCGATTATACAGAAAGCCAAGTATTCCAGAAAGATGGTCCCACTTTGGCAGCCAGTGCAGATTAGTGAGAGAAATGGTTTGTACACAGCCTGAGTAACAGTGCTCATGTGATCAGGGCTGGGGGTGATGGTGGAGCATGAGTCTTCAGCATCGCGAAACAAACCTGTACGTGGTTGTTGTGGTGGAACGGTTAATCCTGGTCCTGTGATGACAAGGGTTTGTATTACCAAACATAAGTTATATTCAGACATCGCTTTGGGCATTTTAGCATCTTGTCTGCACTTCTCATAAGAGTGTAGGGTTACTAGGGGGTAAGTAGTAGCCTAAGTAGTATATCAAATCTGGCATTGACTAATTTAAGGGCATAATCTTTTTTTTTTTTCAAATTAACCAATAGATAGATAGAAGATAAATTAATATTATTTATGTAGTTGTCACTGATTTGTTTTTCTTTTTTTATTAATAATTTTTACTAAAATATCAATATATCATTCAAAAAATCATTATAAATAAAAATGTGTTCCCAAATAAATCACTTTATTTTCTTGCGGCTTAAGTACAATTACAACTCAATTTTTCCATAATCTGGAGTAGAAAAATATTATATTTATTAATAAATAAAAATATGAATAATAATAAAATAATAATATTATTATAATAGCAAATAATATATTATTGTTATTAAATATGTTTAGTCCATTTTAAACATTTTGCAGACTTATTTTAGTCTGGGACTAGGTTTAAGCCTTGTCTGTGAAACCGGGTGTAAAATAGTTGATGTTTAAATGAAGTGCTGCTGCTATATTTTGACAGACACATTACTTGCTATTAACTTGTGTTGTGTCTGGTAAGAACAGCTAAACCTGCTCTTATTTTCCTGACTATAGCCATAAACAGTATCAGAGATAGGGGCTCTGAGGACCGCCATAATAAGAAACGGAAAGGTCAGCTGATATCCCAAAGTGAGAGTGGCTGCAACGCCTCATTTGCCCTGATGCCAAGTGCTCTGGTCCCATGAGGTCACAGGCAGTCGGCCAGGCCTGATGAGAAGCCTGCCTTTGTTTTAATCAGAGCTCAGAGACAACATGTATTTTCACCATCAACCAAAACCGCTTTATGTTTAAGCACACGCTGATTTTGACTGCACCTCCAGAATAAATATACAAGGCCACGTCAGCCCTCTCAGATGACTGTGTTTCTATGAAGCAGACATTGCTTTCATTGCAATGACGGAAGTAAAAAATGTATCTCAAAAGTATTTTGAGTGAAAGCTTCAGGAACATACCTTTAGTGCTCGTCGCTTTGGTTGTAGTTGTTGTCACACGTGCAGCTATACAAGAAAAATTGGTATAGATTAAATTGTATTCGTTTGCAAATACATTAGTTAACATGAACAATTGTATAGAATGTATTAGTACTAGTGCTAGTATTAATACTAATATATTCTTTACATTAAAAGAACTAATAGCATATTTAATAGTATATTAAAATTAATATGACATGAGCTAAAATATTAAATAATATAATACATTTTTGCTGTGAAAACTGGCAAGCACCTCATAATTTAGTTTGCACGTGTTAACATTAATTAATGCACTAGTTAACATGAACTCACAATGAAAATGTTAATTAATAAGCTTAATGTTTACACTCCTATTCTAAAGTTTGTGATCAGCAAAAATGTAAAATAATTAATTGAAAATTAAAACAAGCATTAAATTGCATAAATGTTACAGGAAACAAATTTATGCAAAAGTTACAAAAGATTTCTTTCAAATAAATGCCCTTTTTTTGTTAAAAAAAAAATATATATATATATATATTTATATCCTGAATGTTTTTTGTGAAAATAATGTTTCCCCAAAAAATATACATTTTTCTTGATCACCAGTTCAGCAATTACAATGATTTCTGAATAATCATGTTACACTAAAGACTGGAGTAATGTAATAATACAGTAATAATACAATAATTAATACAAATAATTAATGTTAATCATATATTATTTTAACAACAACAATAATAATATTTTTACAAAAGATTATTTAACCTAGATTAACAAATTCTGTGTAAAGAAAAATTAACAAAAAAATAAATTGATAGTCCATGATTGCAGGGTTACAAATTGCAGTCAGCTACTATACTTTTTAATACTTAGCACATTAATTACAGATTACATAATGAAAATTATAGTTAGTGATGTAATCTACGTAAGTTACTCATTTTAGTAGGACTTTGTATTCTTTGTATTCTTTTTAGAATTACTTTTACCTAACATTTTCAAACTTACCAGTAAATGTACCATATTGATATAAAAAAGCAAAGAGAAAACAAATATATATTCCATTATTTCATATCAATACCATGAAGTGCAGTAAACAAGACATTACGCCGTAATGTCGTAAAAATGCACATTAGAGATACATCATTTAAAATCCATTGAACAACATCAGAGAATTGTGAATATGCAGATGAAGAAAATTAAATGTAAATATATTAAATATGTTATAAATATATCTCATAAAGAGTCTCACATGCTTCAATCTTGCGAGACACAGCTTCTGTCCCCAGCTCATTGGTAGCGCTGCACTTGGCTGTGAGTTCAGACGTGGCTCTCACAGAGATCATGCTGAGAAGACCAGTGTCCGTCTTCTGGTGCTCCGCTTCCGGCACAGAAACAGGCTTCCCAGTCTATATATATTGTCATGGAAATGTCAGTGTACATTACTTTAATGTAAAATATTTTAACTCACATATGCATATCAGGATTCACCCAAGAATCAACTCGCCTTAGCAACTTTCTTATCAAACGATGTGCCTCAATTGTCAATTTTCAAAAGATGTTTGTGACTTTAAGATTGGTCAGGATCAGAGTGATAAAGGATACCTGTTGGTCAGAGATGGTCCAGGTAATGTTAGGGACTGGATATCCGACTGCATAGCAGGTCAGGTTAACAGAGCGGTCAGCCTTATTCAGTGGACCCACTGTTATCTCCGTTGTGATCTTAGGCTTTCCTAAAGCAGGTTTAGTTGTTTAGTCATGAAAGCACAATTTTTCGTTTTTTATAATATAGATGTGCTTTATATACTGAGCTAATATTTCTTTACCCTTTCAGTTGAATCACTTCGACGTTACATATGGGATCTCGCATGAGAGACCAATCGTCTTCGAATCTTTTGG
>JAUCMT010000028.1:10184674-10200524 GCA_032357475.1 Enteromius thamalakanensis
TAGTTCGTCTCCAAAACAATGCATCGTACTATGGTGGTTTATCAGCGAGTGACATCGTTGTTCGGGAAACGCACCCCTGAGCCGCTCATAATGAGCTCAAATCTTAAAGAAATCTCTATTATAATAGCCTTTGAGGCCAGCCAAGCACAACTAGGCCTTGAAACAGGAAATAAATGGTTGCTTTCTTCCCAAACACTCAATTTTGAACACAGAAAATCCCCTCAGGCTGGGGGTCTGACTCCATTTTTCAGATTCCATGATCCCTGTGATCCTCACGACCCACAGCTCCAGTACAACCATATAGGGGCCTGTAAATAGTCATTGTTAATACTGTTAATGGATAATGCACCTGTTTTTCAATTGTGGATTCCAGATGTATGTCATGCTCCCATTCTTCCGAGTTCAAAAGCATACAAAAACTCTTACAGCTGCATCTGCATCAGCCACTCTATCAATCACCACATGCTTTATTTATAGGACGTTCCACAGAGTTACAGTATAAACAAACGCTGGCGGCCTACAGCAGCTCTGCAGTATAAGTTACCACATCCTCAGATGAATTTTGTTTTCTTCACAAATCACACAGATGTTTGTTTGATACCTAATGCTGCATAAGTTGTTTTATTAGGGTTGTTTATTTGGCCCTGCAGATTATCTAGTGCTAGTTGAGATTCTGCTGCCAATGGCGATGACTTCTGTTATGGGACAACAGACAGGAGAGTGACGTGCTAATAGAGAATATTTTCTTGTCCATTACTTCATGGAGCAAATACAGGGGGGTAGCTGACATGTCCTGCTTTCTCACATCTAAAAATAGATAAAACAGCAGTGTATCAGGTGTGATTGACACTTTGAAAAGGTTCCATATCATGCCAGTGTGGGACATGTAATGGCCCAAAGACACAGACACTCATTACTAAAAATACAGCACTTCAAAGCAGGGCAAAGCAATTATAGCAACATATCATAATGATCAGCAACCACAGCAAAATACTGTTTCCATTATAGCTATTCAGAGCTATTTGAATGTTTCTGTTAAGGTCAATAAATAGGTTTTAATTAAACAATGTTAATTTAAGAAATTAATATTTGATTCAGATTTCTACAAAAATAGACACAAAATTCAGTACTTTAAGGCTGAGGTATTTATATATTTTAATAATTAAAGTTTTTTATTATGTTGTGTTCATTAAAAATGTTTTATTAATATTATTATCATTATTTATTCAATTTATTCATAATCATATTTAGCTTTTAACAAAAAACTCAAATAAAATTTAACAATAATAATAAAAAGTGCTGCATGGTTGTTTTAAAAGAGATTTTTATTTAATAAAACATTTTTAGAAATGGATAAATATAGAAATAATTTCCTAATTATTGAGTGATGTTCCTTAAAACATGTTTTAATTAACTTTCGTTGTTGTTGTTGAATTTAATCCATACAGTTAAAACAAATTAATTTATACGTTATCCAAGTAAAGGGCAGAGATTTTAAATATAATATAATTTAGTTTTAAATTAAAACATTTCTATGAATGGATATGGATTTAAAACTGTATAATTGTGTATGGTTTCTTAGAAAAAAAAAAAAGTTAATTAATTGTATTATTATTATTGTTAGCTACATTTATGACCTTAATGACCTTATTCATGAATAAAACCACCTTTCGTTGTTCAGTAATCTGAGACACACAGCCACTGCTAGCTCAAATTCATGGGTCCAGTATTCAGTCAAGTCCAGAAAAACTGAGCTTATCTCAAGGACAACACTTAAAAAGCAGCCTTTAAGCCTTCTATCATGTGCATGAAAGCTTTATATACAGTATATGCCTCCTGACCAGTAGCACAGGTGTGCTATGAAGATGAGTAGGACTCTCAATTAAAGCTCAAACAGCAGGCACTTCTTCCTAGCTAATTATTGCCCAGACCTAAGGTCCAGAGTTTCTTTTAAAAGGCTTTAATGGGTTTAGAGTGGAGTTCCTTCAGTCCAGACTGCTGAATGACATGGACAGACTGTTGGAAGGCCTTCAAAAAAGCAGGATGAGCCAAATGAGACAAAGCTTTTATGTTATCACAAGATCTTTACAGCAGTTTAACAACAGAGTAAAAGTAATGAGAACATAAGCACTATTTATAAGCCCAAAATTGTGGTGAGCCTGCAAAACCGTACTGTCTGTGAGATGGACCGTTTTATTATTCCTCTCAAGTGGAGATAATACATACAAACGCAGCTGTTAAACTCCGTCACACACACACCAGCGACCTACAACATGCCCCGTCAGCCCCGTCGCCCCCCACGACATCCTCCGAGATTTAAAGGGATAAATGGTGCACTTAGTCCTGTTTGGTTAGCATCTGACTGAGCTCACAAACACACACATAAAAACTCAACAATCATAACAAATGGGCTTCATCTCTGGTATGTATTAGCAATGATCTCTGTGGACTTTTTTTTCCCAAGAATCCTCCCATGAACCTCCACTTCCCTTCTGTCCCTTTTTCCCACGTCTTGGACGAATCATGCTTAAATAGCAGCAAAAATAGCTGCTGATTTCTGGGGTATGGGAACAAGCAGCAAGACATTATTTATGCTGCACTGATTGTGATGACTTGCCCTGAGAAGTATGGGATACGCGATGGAGATCTCTCATTGGTTAAGCAGATCTAAGCGCTAAAGATAGTCAGTAACCCGCCATGGTGGAGCACTGGAGAGTGGCCCATTCCTTTTTTGGTGCACTAGAAAGTGGCATGATGCTGGGTTCTGCATCTCAAGCCTCCCAGTGTGCCAAAGAAAAAGCATTTACCATGTGACACACAAGTATGCCTGATAGCTATTAAAAACACTGCATTCAAAGATAAAAAAAAAAAACGTTTGTTAAGTTAAACATCTTTTTATCCTTAGAAATGGAATGTTGTGATGACAGAAAAACTGGAAGTCTCATATTCTGGAGGCTAGAATTATCTAAACAGAAGATCACAGAGAGAACTGCTCTGGGGTGTGTTTTACCAAAAGCAACCATGGTTGCAAGTTCCGTTGTTAGCAATAGAGTTCAATGGAACTAACGATCATAGTTAGCTAACCGTGCTTTTGAAAAACATACCCCTGACCGGGAGAAAACTCACAAAACCTTTGAGTTATACAATACTAATCTAAATCAACCTAATTAAAGGGATGGTTAAAAAAAAAATTACCCCATGATTAACTCAAGCTATGATCAAGCCATCATAGGTGTACATGACTTTCTTTTTTCAGAAGAACACAATCAGACTTATCATTTAAAAAATCCTGGCTTTTTCAAGCTTTATAAATGTCAGGGAATGGTGGTCATTATTTTAAAGCCCAAAAAAGTGCCTTCTATGATGATAATGATAATGTACCTATATACCATGGCTCTAAGGGGTTAATAAAGGCTTATAAAAACTCCATATTTGAAACGTTTTAAAGATATACTGTATATTCTGCTAATTGGGACGTAAACTTAACCATTAACGTTCAAGTCAAATTGTTCATTTATTCTTTCATTCAAGTTAGTACACTAACAAATTATGTTCCTAGAATGTTTTGCTAATATTCCTGTTAACTTGTGAAAGCATTATCTCAAAATTCTCTAAATGTATAGTTTTTTTTCCGACTATTAACTTTTCTTGGTTATTTAAACACTATAGAACTTCAAGGGAATTTTAGATGTGATCATTTTGCAAACATTATGGGAATGTTACTTTTGAATGTTGTCTAATCACATTAAACCTGTATTAAATTCATATTTTTTAAAAGTTCGTGGAACACTCAACATTCAACACTGTGTGGTTGAAGTTTTTGTGCTAATGTTTTGAAAGCATCATTACAACTAAACAAATGTTCTATTAACTAATAGAAGAGTGTTTGAGAGAACCTCGCCAGAACATTACAAAAAGTTACAGCTATTACAGAGCTTAAGAAAACATATAAGATGTGTGATATAAGAAAAACCGTATATATCACTTGTGAACAGAATATTTTTAATTTGTCAAAGTTCAGCTGTAATGCTGCCATTTCAAAATATGTGACAATATTGTAGTGTATATTTTTGAAAAGCCAGCTATGAAATTAGCCTTCAAGGAGTCATCCAAATTATTTAACCAAAAAGCATAATTTAACAAAACACATAAGTCAAGATGTGGTGGAAATGACTCCTGCTAATGGACACATTAAATAAACTAGTCAAAGTGTGGAAGGCTTTTCAAGAGAGTTTATTTTCTAAAAGTCCACAGGGCCAAAAGTGTCAATAGTTGAAGAAACGCCCATTCTGTAAATAAAATTGCTTTCAGAAAGATTTTTGTTTTTCCTAAGTGTAATCTATTACCCACATTTGTCTAAACACAGAAACCTAAGTTTACTACTGGAGGGTCAAGCATTGGTGACCCAGTGTAACGCAGGAGTAGTGTAATATAAGTGAGAAAAAAAGAAAAACTACCAGTTCTTGCCAAACCATGCTCAGTAGACAAGCACAATGTCCATAAATTATAAATCATTGGCACTTTGTCCCGAAAACTCATTACACTGTCATTAGATCTTTACAAATCTCTTAAAAAGAAGATGATCAGAGGGTCCATTACATCACTCTCTGAATCAGACACTGATTACATTTAGAGTTTTTCACATTTACATGCCAAGATAAATCTCAAGCGGTTCATTGATTCAAACAGCACATTCCCGTTGGCTGAAAACTGTGAGCTGTTGTATCTGCCTAAGAAGGAGACATTCACACTAGCCGTAAAAGGCTTCTTAGATGTTTGTGATCAGCAGAGATGGGTGTTTCAGGAAACCCCATAAATTATTTAGTTGCATAAATGAACCAAGAGAAGATGCTGCCTTTCCTTGTCAACATCAGCATCCTTGAGGAACATCAATCCCTGTTCACTAGCTAATAGCTGAAGGGCTTCAAAGCACGAGCCAGTGGCTGTTTACAACCTGCTTCTCTTCATGGATGCAAATGGATCCCTGCAAGCCTGTAAAAGGTCCCCAGGGGCTACATCAAGACGAAAGGAAGTCCACAATCGAAAACAGACACGAACGTAGTGTTTGAACTGAAGATCAGGAGCTTTTAGCTTAAAAAGTGCACACGGATTCAGAGAAGTTTGCATGCATGCAGTTCAAAAAAGACTTTCTTAAAGTTAAAGTAACTATTGAAATCTGCCTTTGAGCTACTTAAACCAGTAAACTCAAGTTTATAGGACATTTCACCTGCTCTAACTGGGTAACATGAGCAGGGGCAGAGACCACACAATGGTCCATGTGGCATTTAACCTCCCAGAAAGACTAATAAAACGGTTTAGAAATAAAAAAACACCCTGCATTTTGCTGCACAGAAAATAACCATAGCTGAGATGCAAGCATAATATCATTAGCTTATCAACAGCCATTACTGTCTTCAATGTCACACGATCCTTCAGAAATCATTCTGAAGCCAGCTGTCAATTTCAGAAAACACATTAATGGTTTCAGGTCTACTGGATAAAGGTGAGAAGGTGCCAGTGGGTAAGGATTTGATATGTTGTGTAAAGAACCATCTAGAGGGATTTGTGGTGGTATATATTGCTGGGGAAGATTTACACTTATGGCAAAAGTTCATAACGGAGAACCAAGAACACACAAGACTCTAGCAGGGAAGGAAACAGAGGGAAGTCTCTGAGGAATGCTTGGCATCTTTGGCCATATGATGGCTGGGATAAGATGACCATTATGGAGCACCCTCTGTCCCACAAGCCAGACACTCCACAATTCACGCTCTGTCATCAGCCACTAACCCCACAAGTGTCCGTTTCACTTGCAAGTGGGAAAGGAGGCACCATTCTACAGAGATTAGGCACGGCTGAGCCAGATCAGGATATATGAAGGATTCACAATGACAAAACTATTTCTCAGGTCATCAATCCTTGTCTGAAAACACGGAAGGGTCTTTGTGACAGAGGTTACGAGGTTGAGAGCCTCATAAATTACTCTACTGTGTCCGAAGAGCCCATGAAATTACTTGATAAATGCAGTTTTCTATTCAGCACTGACACATTTGCTGTATGAAACAGAAAATGTTCATTTATAGAAGGGTTGTCCATTTAAAAAAAAAAAAGTGTAGACCCATGCTGAAAAAACTGAATATGCTGGTTAGGTATGTTTTGATCCTGGGATGCTGGTTTATGCTGGTCCTTTGCCAGCACGTGACCAGCATAAACCAGCAAAGGACCAGCATAAACCAACAAAGGACCAGCATAAACCAACAAAAATACCAGCATAAACCAACAAAAAAGGACCAGCATAAACCAGCAAAAGACCAGCATAAACCAACAAAGGACCAGCATAAACCAACAAAAATACCAGCATAAACCAATAAAGGACCAGCTTAAACCTGCATAAACCAGCAAAGGACCAGCATAAACCAACAAAAAGACCAGCATAAACCAACAAAAATACCAGCATAAACCAATAAAGGACCAGCTTAAACCAGCATAAACCAGCAAAAAGAATTGCATAAACCAGTAAAGGACCATTATTTTTCTATAGACTTTAAAATTTAAATGCTTCAAAATCATTGTCAATGAAATGGAGTATGCTAGCATATAGATATGCCTATATGGCCATAGACTACACCAGGGGTGCTCAACCCTGCTCCTAGCGATGGACTCTCCTGCAAATTTTAGCTCTAACTCTAATCAAACACACCTGAAGCAACTAATTACGTTTTTTACGATCATTTGAAAATTAAAGGCATGTGTGTTTGAATAAGAGTAGAGCTAAACTTTGCAGGACAGTCGATCGCCAGGAGCAGGGTTAGGCACCCCTGGACTACACAGATGTCGGCAAAAAACAGCAGGATTTCTCAAAACGGCATATAAATCAACACTTCTGACTTATATTTGGCCTGCTATCAGAGACAGACAGGGATCTGTTTCAAAACGGCTGAACCCTGTGGGCATTATGAAGGTGCTTAAGCCTGAAATCCTCCTTTGCTGTCTGCATTTAAACCACTACATTTCTTACTAATATGTTTATCCGTCTTGTGTCTAATCAAATAAAAACTTATTTCTAAGGAATTTCTCTCTTTCATCAAGATGATGTCAGAACTGCTGTGGCCATTAAAGCTGAAGTGTGCAGTTTTTAAATGTTAAAACACTTTCTCCTACCCAGCTTAATGTCAGGCAAAACTATAAGTAAGCCATTCATAAACTGATTTCCCAGAAGAGTGTAAACACTGTGGCTTTAAACCCTTGCTCTGTTAGAGCGATCTGACAGCAGTCGACTTCAGGATCAGTGGTGTGAGTTGGTTCTTAGATTAAGAAACTGTTTATGAACAGACATGACATGGTGTATTATTTCAGTAAATAATAATGATTTTCATTAATAATCAAGACTCAATTAAACATTTGAGATTTGTAAAGTATTTTTCCATCCAATTGTCAAAGTATATAAAATGCTAAAGGCATGAGAAAATATATAAAGCAAAATCTGATACATGTGGACCAGCAGCTCGATACTTTAGGAGGTCTATGGCCTGACAAAAAAATAGACCACAAAAAGTGTTGTTTTTTTAGCTGCATAACAAAAAAGAACAGTACGGTTTCAAAAAAGCTCCTCAGAGACCCCATTTTAACATTTTCACCCATTCATCATTCAAACCACTTAACATATGTGGGTTTAGCTTAAATTTTCAGTATAGCCACATTTTATTATTTTACTCTACTATCTACTGTTAGTTTAGCAACATGGAACACACTATGGAAACTAAACGTAGAGTCTCTCACATAGTGTTGCCTATGTAGGGCTTACCAATTTGATCACTCGTCTGGTTCCTCGGCTCTCTAGGTTTTAATTCCTGATTCATTGCCATGTGATTATTTATAATTAAATATCCAGTTGTGTGTGTTTCACATTTTAAGGGCTATTGAAAGACACTACCCCCATTCAGAAGACAATCACCCTCTGGCCTTACCATCCACAGCTCATGATTTCCATCCCAATCTGCTGCACAATACCATCCAGAACTTTATTTTAAGAGCACATAAATGCTAAATAGTTTCAGAAAACCACAAAAATGAGGCCAATCACAATGCCAGTTTACTTAACTGCCACCAAGCAGCCTTCATATTAACCATTAAACCAAGGCTGTTAAAACCTGGCCCCAAGCTTCCAGCGATTCTCAGACAGCAAATTCAACAGAACATGATTTACAAACATAAAAATAGTTCAGGTTCGGGATTTGTATGCTGACAAACTGATGTTCTGCAAAACTGGACTGCGGCTCTGTTTAAAGTCACTCGGCCGTGCCCTGAAAATATTTAGATTTCTAAAGTATACATTTTAAAATATTACTTGCCAACAAAATATTCTGAATGAACTCCAAACAAACTCAAGACTGATGTACAACTACAACGACGTACCATGCCCTGCAGTACTAAGCTATCCACAAGTGTCAAACCAATGACTTAGTGGCACGCATTATTTGATTTTCCCCCACATATGCAAACATTACATTGATGCAACTTGATCCATTAATACAACTCATATCCATTGAAAATGACAAACCGCTGCAGACACATGAAGTCTTTAAGTCATTCACTGTGTGTCAAGCAAACAGAACAGCTTTAAAGTGATTTGTCCCATAGCACATAAGCATTTAGATGCTTTTTATATTCATATACAACTTTATAATAGACGTACCTAAGAGGAAACTTGTAGTTTAGCCTGATTTGCTCTTATTGAGTTAAAGTAGCCAGGGGTAGCAACATGTTAAAAGCAGTTGGACTGTGGCACATGGCCAGAGAAGAGCAGAGTGCAGTTCCTCTGAGGGCTCGACACAGCCTCCAGACCTTCAGAACAAGAACCGCATTCAGCCAATCTGAGTTCCCAGCGGGCAGGCCTGCATGCCCACCAGACTTTTGTTAATTGAAGATTTCGGTCTTCAGACCACAATACTGTCCCCAAAGTAAACCAAATGCTCTAGAGAACAAATTAATCTGGGAATTATTTTTGGGTTGAAACCAGAGAAGTTACGTTATTGTCTTTTTTTGTCATTTGCGGTCATAAGAAAGACACTTGATTTTGTTTATCACGTCGTATCATGATTTAATGGTTTGTTGTAAATACCATGAGCTTGCATGGAAGACAGGAGCTTGGATATTTTGCTAAACATCTAATTTTTCAGATTACACGAAACCGTACATGTCATTTTTATATTTGTGTGAACTGGCCCTTTAAGAAAGGTCTGCAAACGGAATAAGATGCTTCTTAAACCTTCCAATCTTTAAAATTGACTACCTATCTTTCATCTGTCATCAGTCAGAACTGAGACTGAGTTCACACCTTTACATTTATTATATGTCCATCATGCACTGAAATGTTTCACAGAATTTCAAATGATGAACTGGGAAACACAGCAAACTAGAATGCATTTATATAATGCTTTTACATTTACAGTTTAAAAGTGAGAATTTTTAATTTTTATAAATAAATAAATACTTCTATTTAGCAAAAGTGCATTAAATTGATATGAAAGTAAATTGAAAGATTAAATATTTTAAACTTTCTACTTAAAGAATTCTGAAAAAAAAATATCATGGCTTTACAATCGCAGAAATTGAAATAAACTTCAATATTAAAATAAAAACTGCTATTTAAACTGTAATAATATTTCTGAATATTACAGTACTTACTGCATTACTGATCACATAAATGCAGAATAATACTATATTTAAAAATCTGACTTTCAGTCCCCACTTTTTTTAACACTAGCGTATGTTCTTTTTCACATAGTTTTACTGTTTAATTAACTTCACAGATTAGATCTCAAATGATATTTTTATATCTAACTTCACAGTTTTGGTTTCTTTGTTACTTTACAGGCTGCTACTAAATTCCCAAACCTACGGAAAAAAGAAGTAAAAATTACAGTGGGACATTACATTGCTACTCTGAAGATGTGAAAAATAATAGTCCACTAATGAGAACTATTTCCTAATAATCTGTTCTGTGATCTATTCTTCGAAGTAGAAAGTGATTGACGGCCCCTATAATAACCTCCGCAGGTTATGTGATCCAGAGCTATGTATAATGAGCGTGACCATTCATAGAGATTATCAGCCACATTCCCAAAAGCTGACTGTACTAAATAGTATGTGCTGGTCATAAAAGGTAATATCACAGCCGCTCACAGGCAGACTCTGTGTTTGAGCAATCAGAATGAATCTTATGGCTCATTGCTGTAACCCAGCAGGAGAGCTGCTGTTGTGGGGGTGGGCAGCACTCGCAGTCTGAAACCTGAACTTAAGCACGTTCTGTGAATGTTTGAATGCCAGGTGTGGGCAGCTGTGTACAGAAGAGTCAAATCAGTATGGGGCCGTATCCAGAGATCTAAAGTCAGGTTCGGCGACATCAAACAGCTAAAGCTGCACTGCAAATAAATCTCTTAACTAGTGTTGTTGTCTTGTTTTTGAGAAAACATCCTTAAAACAAGATTAAGTGTAAAGTGTACTGTGCAATTTTAATGTAATGTTTCCACAGCCCATACTCCTAATTTCAAATTGAAAGTTTTGCAATGCTTGAAATATTATAAAACATGCCGTATCTGATGGAGGAATAGGAAAAATACACACACTTTTTCTGGGAATGACTAAGCTGCAAGGAATCGAACATTAAGAGTCCAGCTACAAAGGAATAGTGGAGCCTCTTAACTCACTGGTCACTTACAGAGTTCAATATCATCTACCATCATTAGGAAAGATGGTAAAGGAAAGTCCCAATTATCTTGTTCTGTTCCCTCTCTCTCACTCAGTCATATGCACTCACTCCCTCTGAAGCTATTTTATGCTCTTTCTGGGAAATGCTAGCTGATAAGCGCTATGCCTTTGCAAAAACTTTGAGTCTGAAAAGCTTTGGCAAAGTTTATAGAGCCTGCTTAGTGCCTACAGAAGTGCAGGAAGTACATTATAGGCCCATGCATTAATTTCACCAAAAATAAATACTATTTTTAAAACATATTTCTAGAATACTATACCTGGGTAACCTGGCTGCCATTGATCGGACAATGAGAGGTAATTCAACCTATGAATTGTTTGCTAGTAGCTATCATAAATATTTAAACATAAAAATAACACTGAAAATAAATGACATCTCCTCACCAAAATAAAATAAGTTCAAAATAATGGGAAAGCATGCATAACTTCAGTTTAGTTTAACAAGAGTGCAGCGCTTTTTCCACTTGCAGAGATCTGGATACTGTCAGCCTAATCTCAACAATACTGCATTACCCAGACACATATTTATAAAACACTGATAGACGCAGAATATCATATGCAGAAGCGGGATTCTTCTTCTGTTATAAGAACAGATATTTAGAGGATTGATACAGATAGCAATGCGTTCCTGGAAACAGAGTGGCAAAAAGGCCACACTGGAGAAGCTCTAGATCTGAGCAGAGACAAAGAGCAATATGAAGGGGAAATGACTCTCAGTCGTGCACAGTGATTAAACGCTAATGGACGGTCAGCTGCTCTCCATCACTCAAATAAACCAGGGCTCAGACCCAGAATGCCTCTCATCAACAACAAACACTGCAGACTCACTGTACTGTAGCACACACTGAATGCAAGGCATGCAGCAATTATCACATGTGCTTCAGAATGATGCTCTCTGATTGGTTCTTTGCACAAGGTTCGACCGTTTGTTCATTCTGAAAATGGAAAGTGACTTTAAGCCAGAAATCCAAGATCAGGGTGCGGTCAAATGAGAAGTGGTCAGTCCTATGCCACGGTTTACTTTTCAGCTTCACAGACCGTGAAATAAATGAAATAATGCTCTAAAGACTGCCCTGAAAAATCAGTTTGAAAAATAATTAAGCATTAACTGTTAAATTAGATGGATAAAAGTAATACATATAGGGACGTGAATCATCGATTTGAGCAGAAATTATAATATCATAATTGAAGAAAGATGTGAGCAATATAAGAGATAAGAAGGTAATGGCAGGATAAGTAATACCCAGATAAACAGATAGCATTGCCGTGGGTCAAGGCGAAGAGCATGACGAGCCAATCAGAATCAAGCTACTTTCATCAAAAAAAAATCCTTTCACGGTTTTCAAAACAGTACAACAAAAAAAAACATCTACTAAAAAAACTTGTTTCTTCCCAAAAGTTCAACACAAGTCTCATGTTGAATAGTACTTTTAGTTCCTCCGGCATTAATAACTGTATCAGTTTCAGTCTCAAGAGAGATTGCAACAATTTAAAGGTATTCTACCTCTAATTCTACAGCAGTTTTACATAAATGAGTACTTTCATAGACTACGCTTTAAAGACTTTTTCAACAGTAGCACTGCTGCACGCTTTAACGCTGCTTACTTCATTATTTATATTTATGCACAACGACATACAAAGACCTTTACTGTTTCACTACATGCCTTTGTAAGAGTAAGCACTCATCATCTTCGACACAATCTCAAGACAGAAAATGGCCTTTAACCCTTAAATAGATGCTGTCCTAGAAAGCCCCTTTTTCCTTCGATCATCTAAAAAGTTGAGATCCAAGTGTTGTAAGTCTTTCAGTGACTTCATACCAATGAACGCACATAAAAGCGGCTCCGCTCACAGAAGCGTCGTTCACTGCGTGCACTTCACAAACGCCATGTTCAAACCCACAAAATCTGACACAGAAAAACAAGACAGCTGCAAAACATGCCACACACGAGAACGTGTTCATACAAAATAGTCACTAATCTCTTTAGAAATGTGACCATGGGGAAGGAGAACAACATTGCTAAAAAAAACAAAAAAAACAACACGGCTGCCTTAATTGTCTCCTAAAAACATCTATTTTATCTCATGCATTATCTTTTTTGCTCATGGATTTAGCCAGTTTAAGTAAATCTAAAAGTGCACTTACTTTGGGATAGACATCCTGAATAGTGCTGTGCATTTAGAATTACTAGGGACAGTTCTGGATGATATTACACAAATTCACAGGCCAAATCCATTTACATTAGACTTTATATACTGGCCCTTGTTTTTTATATAATGTAAGTTGTTATTAAATGTCCTGAACTGGAAAACAAAATTTTTATGCATTCCAGAGTCTATTTTGGTAACTGGTAAAGTTTTTGGTATATAGCCTACTCAAAAAGACACTAAGACCTAAGTTCTGTAAGCGGTACAATAAAGCGCCTATATTTTGTGACTCATATTCTCAGCAATGCATAAGGATGTACTGAGCTACTATAGATTAGGTCAGAACTCCAAAGGTGTGCAGGAAAGGAGACGGAAAAAAGCAGGAGGTCAGTACAATAAGGAAAAGCATGAATGGTGGTCAACGGAAGAGGGGATAATTACGCAAAAAGAATAAGGAAAAATGAAGAAACGGTGAGGAAGTTCAGCACAGATGTGAAGATTAAAGGGTGAATGGAAACAATGTCCAGCTATGAACTCACACGTCAGTTAACAGATGCTTCTTCTGAACAAAGAAAATGCCTTTGAAGAGGATGCAGATCCTTCCTTGTCGATCCCTGTGTCTAATTATACAGTAAAAAGTAGTAGGCCACTCCATGGAATAATGAAGCACTGGATCAGAAGTTGGAGATGTGAATTATAAACATGTTGAATACATCAACATGATTATAATTCACATCTCCAACTTATGATCCAGTGCTCCATTATAAATGAGACCACCTCGTCTTAAAAACACTAATGTTATCTAACCACGGTCCCATGGTCTCTGAAGAGAAAGATAAAACCTTCTACTGTGTCCTCAGCACAACTCCTTTCAGTGTTCTGACTGAAGCTCCTCCAGTTATGAACATCTCCCGACAATGAATGCTCGTTCGATTATACATAATGCTATAAATGATGTTGTTCTACCCACACTGAAAGACATCTGACGTTAAAACAATTTTACACGCAAAAAGTGTTAGTACATTTTACAAACAATTCCTAAGCACTGGCAAGCAACACGTTAAATTAGACATGAAGATTTGAAGCAGAACAACTGAAATAGCATTTTCTTGTAAAACATACTCCAAACATGTTTGTTTTTTTTGCCTCAGAAATATTTTTACAGTGTTTATAATACTGCTTCTGTCTTTGTCTACTAAATTGAACAGAATAACAGAATTCTGAATGTCAAAATATTCCAAAAAATAGTTATTATTAATCAATAATAATAATAATAAAATACCAACATTATTATTACTATTAATGCTATTTTGTTAATGCTATTTTGCTATTTATAACTATTAATACATTTAAAATAAAATAAAATAAATAAGGTGGCTTTTTAAAAATCATTCAATTTAAGGTAATTTAATCCATAAAAAATCAAAACTTAAAAAAAAACCTGAATACTTAAATACGAAAAAAAAAACTAAATAAAGACTTAGAAATATTTGAAAGCACAATTCTTTTACTTTCTTTCAGTGTTATGCATGCAGGGTGTTGGCATTTACATTCAAATTTACTTGAATACTTTCTTGTGATTTGTTAACAAGCTTATATAGAAAATTGACATAAAGAACAAGTGAATTTGCTTTAAAAAAAAAAAAAAACATTAGAATGAACTACAATGATACTTAGTCTTTGAAGAGTTGCGCTTGTATCACCCCACATGCAGCATGAATTGCGTACATATAGCCTACAATGTTCTCATTCATTACTTATCCCTGCATAAACTTTCTCGTTGGCTATGTAGTTGATTCTGTCGTGCTTAATTAAAACTTTGACTTACTTTTGCACGTAAGGACGGCGAGTCCCGCGATCACGAGCGCGATATAACGGAGGGTCATGTCTCACTGATCCGAGCTTCGATGCGAGGAGAGTGAATGCGCCGGAGAGCTGAAGTCTCCTGTAGATCATCAGAGGGCAGACGATTGCACTGAGCGCGCCTGAAGTGGAGAGAAGAGAGGGAGGGACCTAGTGGGCTGCGCTCTGTGCTATCGCTTATGCACATGAAACGCGGTATTTAGCTAAAATACTTTTTAGAGTGAACACATTATAACCATATAAGCCTTATGCGGGTGTTTGGCTGGAAATGACGTAATTTATGAACGCTTAAGAAATTTCGGCATAATTTCTCATCAGCCCACATAGCAAACGGACTTGGCCCAAATGTGGCCTCATAATGGCACTGCTGGGGTGTTGCCGGTGTTCTGGCATGCGTAATTATTTCTGTGTCAATAAAAATGAACTAAACTTTATAAAACTGAACGTAACTTTCCAAGAAACTATCAAAAATATGCCTATGCAAAAGAAGAAAATCACAATGAAAATGAAAAAATGAACTCAGTCGCACGAATTTAACGTGCTCTTCAAACAGGCTTCATTTTTTATCGTATCTCACCCACTTTCCATGTCTCTCTGTTGAAGCCCTGTTCCAACACAATATGCAGTTTTTGATTAGTCGCATCAGGTGTGTTTAATTTGCATCTGAACTCTTCAGGGCTCTGGCCCTCGAGGAACTGAGTTTGACTCCTCTGGCCTACTATTGATCTGAAGTGAAACTAGTCTTTGTTAACAAAACTTCCCTTTTTAGGGCTGTCTAATTTTAGTTGGCTTTTTTTTGTTCTATTTATTTTTTAAACCTTAAAGTGTATTAATATTATATTTGTAATATATTACATTTGATTTCAAGTTAATCACCAATAATAACAATAAGCCAGAAATTCGCATTTTAACCAAAGTATTGGTGTTATTTTTTTATTTTTTTATTGTTACAGTTTTTCTCAATTGCTTAAACACATTTCTTGAAACTATGCCTTGTATTCTCACAACAGTAAACACAAATCCATAACATCTCACCCAATTTCCCAAACATCCTATTTTCAGGTCAAAATGA
>JAUCMT010000028.1:10203065-10259727 GCA_032357475.1 Enteromius thamalakanensis
TACCGGTATTTGTGACCTTTTGCTTTGTTTATCGACTCTGTCTTTGCCTGTGCCTCCTCCATTGTATCAGCTGGCGATCGACTACTGTTATTCTGACCCCGAGCCTTAATAAATCACTTTTTGCATTTGAACTCGCACGCCCCACTGCTTCGATTCGTTACACTTACATTTTATATATATATATATATAGTATTTTTCCCCTCTCTCTCTCTCTTTCGCTCTCTCTTTGGTGGCAGAACATGGGGGCCAATGAAGGTTAGCCTTTGTTGCTTATTAATATGCATATCTCAGAAACTTTATAGCACAACTATGCAGCATATCTTTTTATTTTTATTTATTTATTTTTTTAATGCATAAATCTGATACAGAAAGATTATGCCCTGGTAAAAATGATATCACTGGGAAGGCAAATTTTCACATATAAGACTATAAGCCCAAGGGATTGTCCAATTGAACATATCAATATTTTCTCTACCCCGATCATTCTCCCGTCCTATCATTGTTTTTAAGCTTGTTCAAGTGTTGAACTTGGCTGGAGCTTGTGGGTTGCTGTGGTATGTAAGGTCGTAGCCTAGGTTGTGACCAGACAGAACACCAGTGGTTTCTTTTGTTGAGAGTTTGTGTTTTCCCATAGATGCTTCTGGATTACTGCACAAGACTGTCTAACTGAGGGACTATAAATAATTCTCCTCATATTGGTTTTGATCAATTTCCTGAGCCAACACAGATGATTATGTTTGGGGTCAGATGACCATAATGTAATTTAATAAAATTAATAAAAAATCACATTCATAAAAAATAGAAACATATGTTAAAAGTTAAAACTTTTGATTATTTTAATCATTATTTTGATAGGCCGATTTAGTCCACATATAGCCTACTGTACACTGTACAGTAAATTTGCTGTAATTATGCAGCTGAATGCCAATAGCTTAATGTAAATTTATAAATATAAATTTACTGGCATCAGTTTTTTCAAAGATAAAAGAAAATTAAACATTAAAAAGTTTTTATCTTTATAGAATAAAACTATTAAAAAACTGCCTCATGCAAAGCATTCTGGGAACCAGAAATCCTCATAAAGCTTTTTCTGTTTTTTCCTGATATTGGTTCCCGGAAATGCTTTGGATGAGGCTTTTATTTAATTTATTTTTTGTAAAGATAAAAATGCTTAAATGCTTAATGTTCATTTAACTTTGAACAAACTTTTGCATATTAAATAACATAAATATAAGTCTACAGTAAATTACTGGCATCCAGCTGCCAATTTTTTACAGTGTACCTAACATTTAAAGAATGTTTTTCATAAACTCAATATGATAAATAGTATCATATCCATTTTTAAGACGCTTGACATTTTAAACAGAAGTGTGAAAAACCATCTCTGTGAGTTTTGGTGTAGTAGTTGAAACCAAGTGCTACTTATCAGTTTATTCATTCTGGAAGTGACTCATGTTTCGATTTCAAGCAACACAGTCCCGTATAAACCAATAAAATATAGTGTGTGCCATCAGTGTAGTGCAAGTTTCTACTGATAGGCCTAAACAAAATACATAAAACATGTTATTTTGGGTCTGTGTAAATGCCTTTAATTGATGAAATGGACCAACAAGATTGTAAATGAGTAAATGATGATAGGATTTTAATTTTTGGGTGAATTATTCCTTTTAAGTTTAAGAAAAAGCTTAACTAAATAAAATAATCCTCACTGTTGAGGTTTTTTCAGCTGATTGCTAACAATGCATATGCTAGCATGCTAACAGATAAAACACCTTTCACTCTCAGTATTTATTAGCAAACAAGCTAAGCAAGCTACTGTAAGCTTTTCCCATAACGTTAGCCACACACAAAAAAAACCTCCAACGTGACAGAACTACTTCTAAATCTTTAAGATCGCTTAACACAAAACAACTGCAAATGCTTCCTTGTATGTAATAAAATTTTTAACAATAATTCCAATTCAACAAAACATTTGCTAAGAAAACACATATTTCCATGTTGTTCTTTGAACAGAATCCAACAGCTATCGTCACATATAAGAGGAAATACATGTTTTCTTAAGAAATGGGTCTGTGAAACAATAGAATAGCCTTCAACAAAATCAAGTCACTGGTATTTTGTTTTCCTCGTGAGAGAAGGTTTCCTTTAACGCTCAAGCAAGGAGCAGACAGGAGCACTTCAGGACTGTCATTGAGTTTAATGGTGTGGAAGTGACCCGTAGGAATGGAAAATACAGATATGTTTTGCTTTATGCTCCAGAAGAAGGAAATCTGTCAAAGTAAATCTATTCTCCAGGGCTTTGTTACTTCCAAATGGGGGCCTCAGATCAGTATAGTTTGTTTATTTTCCCAAGAGGCCCCCTTAGCTGAGAAAATGTCTGTTTGGCCTCAGATGAAGGTTAAAGAGTATTCGAACTGCTGGCCCTGACAAATGCTTAGCAAAGCAGCAATTGTGTGTTTCAACAAATCACATTGTTTGTGTGTTTGCATGTGTGTGTGTGTGTGTGCGTGTGTGTGTGTGTGTGTGTGTGTGTGTGTGACCTTTGCTCTTATATTAATAGAGGCATTTGGGAATGCAATATTAGCTAATTTGACTATTCTTTCTCTATTGGCATTCTCTTTTGCTCTGTAAGCCATTAATCAGTGATTTATTTTCTTTAAGCTTGACTGACAAAAACGGAAATCATAATTTGGTTTATTTGTCTAGCTCAATGAGCAGACAAGAACATTATTTCCTTTTAAATTTTAAATAAATTCATCTAAAGTCCACTTCATGACAGAACAGAAACTGGAAAGCTGGAAAATATTAACAACCAAATAGGTAACAATAAAACAATAACAATAAAAGTGGGGCGAGATCAGGGCAAGTTACTCCAATAAATATTTCTCAATGTATGTTTGTTTTTGACAGTAATTTTCTGTACATAACCCTTGGTTATAAAAGACTATTAAACATTTCATTTTTGCTCCGGTATAATAGTTTGTTGTACACACATTCTCATTTTGCCACAATAGTGGGGTATGTTGTCATACTGAATGAGGTAAGAATTCAAAATGAGAGCCATCATAAAACTGTAATTATATTTTTAACTGATTTTAAACAGTTACACAATTATTTATAATATAACAAGTATTTTTAGTCTGTAAGAAGCGACTTTTGTGTAACTGAACTTTTAATTTAGCTACTGTGTACTTTTGTGGGCCTATGTTATTGAATCGAAACTGTTAAAACATTTCAAATGGAAACTATTCTAAGGATAAAAACCAACCAGTCAAATAAATAAATAAACGAAGGCAGTGATTTAATCAAGCATGCTGTTCGAAATTGAAAACAGTGTGTATTTGTTTATACTACTGATCACGAATGATTTAATTTTCCCCATCCTCTTAATCTCCACACACACAAAACGACATTGTTTAAAATATAATCAATGCATGCATATTAAAATGACCGAGAGAAGGTTGAAAGGCGCGTTTCTGCGCAGCCCGAGCGCAGGGCTGATCCTCTTCAAACGCGCGTGGAAAAAGCGGAAACAACAGGACAGGAACAGCGAGAAGAGGCTTTCTTTTTTAACTCATTAATAATCCAAACAACGACGCAAGTTTGTCTCGTCTCGAAGCTTCACAAAACAACGCAGACGCTTGAATGACACCGTCTGCGAGAATGAACGTCTTCGTAGGACACATCTTTACACAACCAAACAACGCCAGCAGTTTCGATTTTCAAATGTAAACATCAGCCGAGCAGTTCCGGTCCATGTGTGAGCTGCCACTTCACTATGCTACCCATGTTTAGGATGAGCGTTTCGGTCCAAAACAGAGGACATGCCATTCCCAGCTAATGGTCAGTTATAATACGACTTGCCTTGATTTTATTTTAACACCAAGTGGTTTGCCAAACCGTCAGCGTTTCTTAAGATGCGAATGGGTTAGCACGCGAGCTAACGTGGCTACGAGAGCTGTTTGTTTTTATAACTACAGACTCAATTATTTCGTTTGACAGCGCAAATAATACGCCACATAATATATAGTCCATTTTGGCAAACAAAGGCGACAGTTTCACAAGCGGACATCCTTATTATGGGTCTACTGAACTTTGTTTTTATTTCAATTGGAAAATGCATAGATGTCATTTGCCTCCTCCTGGATTTAAATTTTGTGATCGTCAGCTCAGTAATTCAGCTGTTGGTGGCAGTGGTCTCTTTTATCAATAGTCTGCCCATGCTACTCACAAATTCATTGTCGGAGTGCTGGAATCTCAGTCTGCTTTGCATCCTAACCATGAGGGACGGAGTGACCGTCGTGACCTATAACATGGTCGGAGGCTGGATGCAGCTGCTGGGAGGCGTCCTGGAAAGCTTCAAGATGATCGGATACCTGTCTTCGCATCTACTGCTCCGCACTAAAGAGCTTCTGCATCGCGGACTGTTGTCGGGACACGGCTTGCTGCGACAGGCCTGGGAAGGCTGTGGAATTGTGTTCAGCTTGCTGCTGTACTTCATCAACACGATCATCAACCTGCTGCTCATAGGAACCCAGAATTTATACTCGGTGGTGGTCAGCACGGTGGAAGTGGTGTCCTGCCCTTTGCAGAAAGCTCTTGAGCTGACGTTGACGGTGCTGACGTTTCTTTACAGCAGTCTTGTCGGCACCTCCATCCTGCTGTGGACGCCATGCAGACTGGCCATGGAGTTTTTGGGATCCGTGTGCCATGTGTTTGTGAGCATTTTCCTGCTCAACTCTTACGGGCTGCTGCTCACGTTGATCATAATTGCGAGTGCCACTGTGTATCTAAACCCTGCACTCCCACGATTTGTATCCATGCGTGTACTCAACTACATCAACGCCGTTCCCATCCTACGGCGTCTCCGGAGGGCTCTGCACTGCCTTTATGTGCTGGAGAGGAATGTATGGCGGCGATTGGCATGGCATCGCAGCCAGATAATGGTTCCTGCAGAGATGGAAGTGGCAGAGAGGGACGCTAGACTGCCTGATCCAAACCCTGAGCTTCAAGCTGACCTAAATGTGCCAGAAAATGCACCTGAGGATGCCCACCAAGTGGACGACCCAACAAACCCGCCGCTTCCCAGTTCCAGCACTCAGAGGCCACTCCGGAAGTTTCCTTCGGAGGACAGCTGCAAAGGCCCTCCGGCTGACAACCTGCTGACTCTTCTGCAGGAGCAAGAGGAGAGGAAGAAGTGCGTGATCTGTCAGGACAGCACCAAGACTGTCGTGCTCCTGCCGTGCCGCCACTTGTGCTTGTGTAGAGACTGCACCAACATTTTGCTCAGCCAGCCTATCTACCAACAAAACTGCCCCCTGTGCCGCCACATGATCCTTCAGACCATGGACGTGTATCTCTGAGGGAAGCATTTACGGATGTGTTTCTGTCGTCCTCAGGTTTTTTTGAGCAGCACTGTTCTCGAAATGTGGGAAACCACTTGTTCCTTTTTCATAGATGTTGTTCATTCCACTACTGTTGCTTGTATATAGATTTAAATCACAACTTTTTATAAATCCTGATGGCGAACTTGATGCTGTCTTATGGTTTTATATTCATTGTCACTTTATTCATCTGCTTGTAGGAGCAACACTATTTTTCTCATACAGCAATATCACATGAATGTAAGCTTTGTATTATAAAATAAAGAAGTCTTAATTGTGAAGATCAAAGATTTATAATTGTCAAGTGTTAATGGGGAACATTTGTGTGCTACAATACTAACATTGGGCCTTATAGTATGAATTGTTGTCTACTTGATGTTTTTTTTTAGCCTGACTGTAAAAGGTTTCATGGGAACTTTTGAAAACTCTCAGTAATCCACAAGTAATTCACATGTCTCCCGTCCAGCTATTTAAAGCAGAAAGCAATTTTTATAATATGCAGATGCATCATTAAGGCGTTTTAAACTTCAAACCATTCCAAAAGATTATTTTATCCATAATCTTTCTTTATCCGTTGAAGCCCAAATCAGAAGAGAAATATGCACAGATTAAGCAACGTTTACAAGCAAAAGCAAATATGTCGGTGGATTTTGATGCAAGAGGACAACATGGGATGGACTTTTTAACTGGAGGTAGTGTTCAAATTGCCAGAAATTATAAAGTTTAAAGTTCAAATGTTTCTTAGAAACATGAATATTTTCAATGTTAATTGCTGGATTGAAGTCTTGTCAGTTACTTGTTAATTATTGTGATGTTTATGAGGAATATTTGTATGCTACAACTAATGTCGGGCCTTGGTATGTTTTATTGTCTGCGTATTTTTTTTAAAAGTGTAAAGGTGATCAAAGGTTTCATGGGAGCATCTACATTATTATTTTTTTGTTTTGCATACATTGTAATCATTCCACCAAAGTTTTGCACTCTTTTTAAATACAAGTGTCGCTACAAAATTTTCCAAAGCCATTCTAGAATCTGATTCATGCTGTTTTTGTCATTTATTATTGAACAGCATTAAGGCTCTCTCACTGCTTAAGTGGTATTGATTAATGCATTTGAAAATCGAAATTTTGTGCTCGTTTTTTTTGTTTTGAGAGACAGTAATTCAATTCTGTTACCGGTATAAACAGAGGCAGAAAGGCTTTTAGCTCAGCATTGAGCAGGGGATTGTGTTAGAAATCACTATTTTGGAAAGCATCTTATGCATTACAGAAAAACAAGGTAGTACAGGCTTTTCTGGTTTATCTCAATTATTTTGGTCTTACATGATTCAGAAAGGCACAATGCGCAAGACAATCAGATGCATTTAATAGAAAAAAAGCATTTGCAAGGTCCATGCAAGCTGTTGTCCCTTTATAAAAATATAAAAAAATGAATCCCCAATTATTTCAGTCTCTCAATTCTGCACAATGCAGCTGACAAGCTCTAACCCATGGTTTATCATTGTAATTACAGGTTTTTAAAAGAGCTGTGATTTAATTTCATATTAAGCCCCAAGCCTTTTGTATTCTTGTACCACAGATGTTTGTTTTCTATGAAGGTCTCCAGTGATGATGTTTGTGGGTAGAGCAGATGTCTGTCTCTCCAGAGGCCTGGATAATATCAAATCCACATTCACTGACTATCCAAATGAACAATAAACAGTATTTGACTCTGTGGTCATATTGTCTTTGTCAACTTGTAGCAGTTTCGTCATTGGACTAAAATGCAATTCACAACAATGTCTCCGATTGTGATAAATGACTTATGCCACTTCTATGCTAAGATCAGCACACAAGACAAGGTTTTAAGCCGCTGATCGTGGGTGTAGAGTATAAGGGAAGCCAACTCCTTTAGTGGTTAAATCATGGGAAGGGAGTTTCCCAAAGCCTTAGCTAGTGTTATCCACTTCACAATCAGTCTAATAGAACTAGAGTTCAACTCAGCTACACAATCGATCTTGGGACTTTTAATGTTTTTATGAGTAGTTCTCTTATGCTCGCCAAGGCTGATATTTGATGGCAAAGCAGAGTTTTCAGAAGCTATTACTCCAGTTTTCAGTCTTTCAGAACCTTTTAAATATTTTGATTTGCTGATCAAATAAAAAAATTTTTTTTAAAAATGAATTATTTTAAATTGTAATAAACTTTCACAATATTACTGTTTTTGCGGTATTATTTATGATTAATGCAGCATTTGCAACTCGAGAAACTTCTTTTAGTAAGAAAAAATAAATCCTCTGAGGATTGAGTGTTGGTATATAGATTGAACTCAAAGATTTTTAGTGGCTCGTGATTTAATGTGTGTGAATGTGACGAAGTATAAAAAGAGGCACATTCAGCACTGGACAGCTCCACAATCCAGCATTTTTAGCAAATTGAAATCTGAATCTTACATTGCACTCAGAAACAGCATTCAATCAATTCCCAGAGTACTTGCATTCAGATATGTCACGGATATGTCGTCTCTCACTGCATACTTGAGAACAATGCTTTTAAAAATAACCTAAAGCTTAGGAAGTGAAGCACGGTGATTAATTTAACAGAGTAAAGTGTCCTATGTTTTAAACAGAGCTGTAAGAGGATTTCCTCATTTATTTTGTTCCTTGAAATAAAACTAAGCACCACTTCTTTGACCGTTATTCACCCTACGCTGCAACATTAGATTAAGTTCTTTTAAATGTCTTTTTTAAGACATTCTTGTTAGTCTTGAGTTTATAGAGTATGGGAATTAAATTCTAAGCACATACTTTTTCTACATATTTCTCATTTGTAAATTGATTTGTCTATTTGAGTCTGTCTACAAGTTAACCTTTGCCTCTTCATTTGTAAAGGTTTACACTCTACTAACCCCCAAATGAATTACCATGTTAGAGGAACATCAGCACATCAATTATTCACAACAAGTAGATAAAAATGCAGAAAATAAGACCAATGGCATCTTTCTCTTAAAAGAAATTCTGTAGTCATTGACTCAATTTAAGTTTAGGCTTAATTCATTTGTGATCTTTTTTGTATAACCTTTTCGATGAATCTCGCACAGACAGTTGATATTAAAATTGTAGCATTTAGAAACAGCACAAACATGATACTGTACCCTCAACGTTTCTATAAACTTCCTGAAAAACAAGCACTAGAGATTCTAATACTCATGCAGGGATGTCGTCTTCTAAGTTTAGCACAGCTAGAATAGACTCAGCTCGGTTCAGAGGGTCATTCAATTCACAGTGTCTATGCAAGTGTGTCTGGCCCCGGGCCAATTGAACCACTATGGCTTTATCTTACAAATAGGAAGTCCAGCCTCTGGGTCAATAGGAACGTTCCCGTCTCTGCGTCTCTGAGGATGAGAACGGAGAAAAACACCAGTTCCTCACACCCACGGTCCACTTCACAGGGGACTTCCATTACTCCTTCCGTTATACGTGAAATTCCACAATATCGTTCATTAGGTTGATGATGAAAGCACGCCCTCTGCTGTTATTAAACCAAAGAAAAAACTAAAAATATGAACTGGGAAAATAATCTAAGACAGGCGCGAGTCCTCCGAGGACAATGGAAGGACGCCCTCTGCTGATATCAATAAAAACATAATTTGTTTCGTAATAAAATGCCAATCATTACAACTTCCGGTATCATTAAAAAAGAATTTATTTTATCTTGAATGCAGTTTAGGTCAATATATGTATATATTTAATTCTATATAATTTATTTATCTATTTTTTGCCTATCTAAAAGATGTAGCATTTAATTGAATTGATTTAGAAGGGTAGCCTATACTAGCTACTAATATCACATAGTTTATGCCACTTTGCAGTATTGTTATAGGAAAAAAATACACCAAGCTAGATTACAATTCAAATTGCTTTTAGAATTGATTTATGTAGCATAATTTGGACCTTTAGATACTGTTTTTATGTTTGATATGCCTGTTAAACCAACTTCCAAAAGCCCTGCCATTCAGACCAATAAATAGTGTTGTGAATGGTAATGATAAAAGCATTTGGGAGTTCTTCTGGACTTGGATTCAGACGCCCTCCCGAGCTCGTTTCTGTCTGGTTGAAGTGCTCTGCTAACAGCTGTGAAGGGGAAGGCCATGACTTCATGGAAATGAACTGCACAAAGGGAGGATACAAATGTACCTCTCATTCTTCTCAGTGTTACTGCAAAAACATTTTGTGGACGTCTCTGCCAGCAGCCTGGGGAAAATTGGAACAATTTTTCTTAAAACAAAAACATGCAGAAAAGCAGGAGAAAGGATAGAAAGAATAAGAGAAAGAAGACAAGAGTCAAAGCTCAAGCTTTGTCTGTGTAATGAGGCTTCCTAAACTGTGTGGCTCAGCCCTCAGAGGTAACCAAACACTAATCACGGATTCTGGCTTTCTATAAATACACAATTTGTATTTTAAGGGTTAGTCATATTAGCGAGAAGAAGAAAAAAATCCATTATTAATAAAGTAATTACCGCTGCTCAGACATCACTTTAAAAAAAACATCTTTCTGTTGGACCATAACCATCATCCTGATGAATGATTAAAAAAAAAAAGACACATCGACAGCCAACCAGAATCCACACAACTTTAAAGAGCTCGAGCATTTTGGCGGAGAACATACCTGCTGCACGTGTTTAGAATAAACACAACGTGTTTGTGCATTGGTGTGATGCTAATAGTCAACTTGGTGTGACAAGGCTTTATTTGGGTTTGGAACAACTTGGGAGCGAATAAATAATTACAGCACTTCCTGTTAAATATGAAATATTGCTTTAAATGCGCCATGTAATCTGAAACCACAGCTCACAGTTTCCCAGCAGTAGAAAATGGCTTTTCCTTGCAACATTTACTGACGAATTAGGTAATTATGAGAATCATTTTTTATTGAAGTCATATTCCAGAGACAGGTAAGTAAATATAGACTGACACCAGAATAAACATTATCTGTAGCCGCAGAAGGTTTTCTTTTTCAGTATTAAAATCTTTTATTCCCTATTTCCAAAAAAGTTCTATGTTTCATTATTAACTTTAAAACTTGAATTACTTGCATGGAAATACACCAGTCATTTTATTCTGTATGACTACATGTGCTTAGAACATAATCATTTGTGCAATGAAATGAAATTATTCTAATGAAATTATTGCATATGAAGGCCAATCAAAGCCTTTGTCTTACCCATGAAAGATTTTTTCTTATTCATGAAGACAGACAGAAAGTCATTTGCAGTGTGCTTTAAATCTATGCAAAAACAGCAGAGTTTTTCCAGTCGGAGTATACTAAGAAGCCAGTGAAAGTGCTGTCTGTCTTGGAACTGGAGTAAAAGCCAGTGTACTCTCCCATGGCCATCTGCACCCACACCTGATCTCCTGGAATCAGGTGCACTAGTGTTCCTCCAGACAGCGAGGCTGGTTTGGACCAGTTCCCGAAGATTTGAAAGTAAGAGGCCACAGTGTTTCCGTTCTTTATAAGGTCAAACTGCAAGCTGGAGCGGTACACTGTGGCGTGAACAGCGAAGTAGTAGACGCCCGGCACTCTGCAGGTGAATCGTCCCGTCTCTGGATTGTAATCCCCCTGCTCGTTCAGAATGATTTTATCAAAACGTACCGCATCTCCTACCGCCAAAGGGCTTGTGCGGGATTCAGACAGTTTGGCGCTAAAAGCTGATTTGGGGGCCACCGCACACTCGCCTGGGGTTCCTCTTTCTCCCTTATCTCCTGGATCTCCTCTGTCTCCCGTAAGGCCCCTCAAGCCCGACTGACCTGTGATAAGCATCATAGGATTTTCATGTTTTACTATTGACATTCAGTAGAGAGGTTCAGGAATAACACAATTTTGGAAGCCAAACCCTGAAAACAATCGCTTTAGTGCTTCCACTTCCATCATTATGAAGTTTTTTTATTGGGTTTTTGGTTGAATGCCTGAAATAAGGTCTATTTTTGCAGTTGTTGGAAGCTTAATGGTGCTGATGTTGAAGTCTTGCTAACATGGTGTAGCAATGAAATTTAGGCTTTAAAGTGCCCCTGTTATGGATTTTTTATGCATTGTGTAACACAGTTCTAAGTGAATGAAAACATAGTGCAAAGTTGTAAATCTGAAAGTGCTAAGTGTATAAAGTTACTGTCTCAGAGTCGCCACTGAATCACTGAAAGAAATCAGTTTCAAGCCGTTTCATGTTGACATAAACATTATCTTATTGCCATCCATGTGTTCGTTTTTTTCCATTGGTCTGAATGAAAATGCAAATGTATTTTTTCCCACAAGGTGCCTTTTTTAAAAGACGGCAATATAGTGGTTTCCCTGATATTGCTCTACACAAAGCAGCACTGAGCTCACAAACCTGCTTTATCAGAATCATTGAGCAAATCATATTATTTTATAACACAAAGAAAGCGTTTTTTGACCTTGTCAATGTCTTGTATGTCAACCTGTTGTTGGGGACTTCCAAAACCAAAATATGAACCTTTCATAACCCATTATAAGGGCACTTTAAAATTTAAATTATGTTAATTTGTGTTATGTTATTTTTGTACCTGGTTCTCCTCTGTCTCCTCTATCCCCTTTCTCTCCGGGTTGAGCATCACGGCCATCTCGTCCATCCCTGCCGGGCTGACCGGGGCTGCCATGCAACCCAGGGGATCCTGGAATGCCTGGGCTTCCTGTGCACAAACTGGGGATCTTATTGTCTTCGAGCGAGTTAGAACGATGCACTGCAATAACAAGCAGCAAAGAAAGAGGCCATGTCTGCAGAGATGTCATTGCTGAGTCTGTGGAAGAAAAATGGAAGTGAAAAACAAGCTTGTATCTTGTTTCAAGATGATTTCAGATGAAGACTGAAAATAAAAATATGGTATGAAGTCTGAACATAATGTGAAAAGCAGCAAAGCACAACTCACAGAGTTGCATGATCTCACCTCTAAGTCAATAGGGTGAATATGCCAAGGGAAATGTGACAGTACATCGTAATTACTAAAGCACAAGCTCTGTGGTGTAAGTGTAAACGCAGATGAAGAAGATATAGAAATATTGCTCAGGAATTTATGTCTTAAAGTCTGCAACCAAGTAAAGCCTTTAAAACAAAACTTTCAAAGGATTCAGAAGCACTTTTTAAAAAAAAAAAACAGAATATCTTGGGATTCTGACTTGGAATGGAAAAATATGTCATATCCATCACTGTAGTGATTTCAGCCTCAGTCCATATTTAATTGATATAGAAAAGAGTGCTTCTGAAAGAATATTAAATTTACATGAGGTTAAGTAAATGATAGCTTTACTATAACTATTTTATCAGCTAATATGAAGCAGATTCTTGGTCTTGTGCAAACAATACATTCTTTAAAAATCTAAATAATTGTGAATTAATCAACACAAGAACTGTTTATAACAGTAAGAACTAAAGATTTAAACTGCAATGCATGCCGGGAGCAATATTTTCCAATATGATATAATTGGAGAACATTTGGGGAAATACTGTGGGACTAATATGCAATCTCTGGGGATCAAAATGTCAATTCACATTTCCTGCAAAAAAGCTCTGGATATCATCTGCACTTTGAGGGGTTGAAAACAAAATTATAGTTAGCAGAAGAGTAGCGAAAATGCTAATTACTATAATAAATTTTACTGTCTGCCATCTGTCATTGATGAGGTGCTGAAGTGCAGTCAATAATCAGGCCTCAAACACACACAGTCTCTACAAAAGGATGTATTCATGGGCTTGTCAGCTCTCGTAATCCTGCCTGGAACGAAGCATTTCCAAGATTTTATGCCTTGCTGTAAATCACCAGGTTCGACTCAAGTCTGCTGTCTGTCAAACAGCTGTTTCTTATAAGTTAAAGAGAAACGGCTGATGATTCACCTTGAGAAATACATCCAGACCACCGACCATTTTTCAAATTCTGCAGAATCAGTTAAAGCACTGGCATCTTCAGTTTAATAGACATCTGTTTAAGGACATCTGGCCAGTTGTCTCTCAGGACCTTGTTTATGTATTTTGATTCTAAATGCTTAGAGCAGCTCAAACTGTGAGCCATGTTAGGACAGAAGAGGAACGACTGCCAAAGAGTGTCATTCCAGCTCAAGTCTGATTTCCAAACAAAGCACATTACTCACTCGTATGCTTCACAGAGTTTATTACTGAAGCACTGTGTTATTGTGTACAAGGCCGCTGTAATATTTATTATTGCAACAAAATGCTAACATTGGGGTTCATTCCCTCAGTTTCACAGCATCATTTATACTATACTAAAACTTTGGGTTGAAAATGGAAAGAATCAGCTTTCTCTTTCAGCGCTTATTTTTATGCTTCAATACATTATAAATTAGTAAGCTCAGAAAAAAGGCACAAAAGGAATGTACCTATTTACCCCTAAATTGTATTAGGTATTATAAAAAAAAGCTAATTTATTAGTTTTCAACTAACTGCCTTAAGAAATGTGATTTGCAGTAAGCAGTATCTTTACTCAAAGTAAATGAGCAATGATGATAAACAATCTTGACAAAAACAAAAGTTATGTAAGAGACTTGATAATGGTTGCATTTAGAGTGGAGTTATTTCATAGTAAAGCACATTACTGTTAGTCAAAGTGGAATACAAGAGTTAGATCTGCATTAGAGTGTCTAAATGGCAGACTGTCTACACAAAAATGTTAAGAATTCGCCTAGAAAAAAGTTTCCATAACAAATGTTAGGTATGAAAAGAAATAAACAAGAAACTAAACTCACCATCTACGTTTTTGGAATCTTCACTGGATTGAGCAGACTAAGGAGAAACGAGCAGTGCAACTCCTCTTTTCTTTGCCGTCCAAGGCTTCTGGGAAAAAATGAGCACTCCTAGTCTTCAGAGGAAATGGGAAGCTATTGGAAGCCAATTAGAAACAGGGAGGGTGGGAGATGGGGAGGGAGAAAGAGGGATCATCCAAGGGACGGAGACTAAATGTTTGTAGCTTGTCCAAATTTACAAGCATAAACATTATTTGATACTGTAGAGCCCTAGAGAAGGGGTCTTGGGCGCCAGTGAACAGTCTGCGTGTATTTAATTAGAGTGGGGTTTACAAAGGAAAGATGCCAGTTCATTGTGGCTGGCGAATTTGAAAGAAATAAAGCGTTTGGGGATTACAGCTCTGTGGTCAAGTAAGAGATATAACTATTCTTGCTTTAAAAAAAAAACAAAGCATACTTTCGTAACAGTGTTGATGTCCATGTGACACAACTGCATTATGTAAACAAATCTTCTGGATTCATTGTGGCCACATCAAGAGAAAAACGATGTGGTTGTTGCTGAGTTTAAAGGAGCAGTGAAAATCTGCAGGGATGAATGGAAGATGGTTGGATGTGCTGATGTGGGTGGCAGTTCACAGACACATGGTTCTAGTTACTTTGGTAGCTTTATTTGGAGGACAAGCTTTCCCATTAGGGGTACCCAGGCCTGTTTAAAACACCTATTCAGCATTTCAAATATAATGGCTCATAAACTACTTCAAGGAAACTGCTAGTGGCTCCTTGCTGTCTGTAGAGATTCATGAGACCAGGTACTGGTACACGTTATGAACAGCTGGTTGCAACTAAACACCCTTTTCTTGATCACTTAGTGTGAATGGTTTCAATGAAAAGTTAAATATTTGCATTGTAATGCTAGATTACTCCATTATGAATGCTTTGTAGTCACTCTAACCATTAAAGCGAAGCTTTTTTGTTTTTGATGCTAAACCAAGGCAAGCGGTTTAACTGACGATTTAATTTGCAAGGCCTGTGTTATATTATAAAAGGATGACCAAATTTGTTACACAAACAGTAAAGCAGACTAAAATAAGGAATCAGCTGTTGAAAATAAACCTACTCAGCCCTTCAGATGCATATGCAGAGCACATTGCTTGTTGTGTAGTTGCTTGAGAAGAATACCATCTGCTTTAGTTTCCTCTTGTTGGTTAACGTTCTCGAATCAAAACACCAATATTACACACTAAAACATTTTTTTTGGCACCTACACTTCAATGAAGAACCTTTAACATCCACTAAACATTTCCTTACAAGGTTCTTATGGTTGAGAAAGGTTCATTAAAGGGGTCATCAGATGCCAATTTTCCAAAAGTTGATAGGATTTTTTATGGTCTTAATGAAGTCTGTAGCATATTTTGGTTAAAATTTCTCAACGGCAGTGTTGTAAAAAAATAAAAAAAGAAGTAAATCTCACTTTAAATGCTAATGAGCTCTGCCGACCCCGCCCCTCTCTTCCATGGAGTGAAGAGCAAACTGTTAACTTCAGCCACAAACTGCTTAATACATTATTAAGTACAGCAAGTTGCAAATATTCAACACATATACTTATGAATACTTATATATATATACTTATACCCTTAAAAGCTGATGTAAATCCTCTTGCGGCTCAGATGTCGGCAGTAAATGACGTCACTATTACATCCAATGCCTCAGTCACTTAATCAGACACATCTGAGGCCGGTTGCATAAAAGGTTAAGACTAGACTAGAAAGCTAGTCAGTTAAATTTTTCTTTAAGACTGGTCACGATTTTTTAAAATTCATTTACATAAATGTATATTAGTCTAGGTATTAGGTAAATACAAAAAATAAAACCTATTACTCTTGGCTAAATAGCTCTTAGGACGCGGTCTTCAAATTACTTGTAGTGAATTTTGCATCTGATGAACCTTTAAGGTTCTTCTGGGAACCCAAATGGTAGTAATGCTGCAAAATTCTCTTTCGGAACCATCATGTCACCATTTGAGGTCCAGAACCTGGTTTGACAGTACTAGGAAAGTAAAACGACAAGGGGTCAAGTTTGAGTAAACAAGACATGTTTATTATTTAAACTATCACTTAAATAAAAAAGTGCATAGAAAATAAACATGATTAGAAATTTTCCTTTTTACAGTTGTTATGTACAATTTTTTTTCCTCATCATACATTCATCCTTAAGTAGTTTGTGGTTGAATATTTTAGATTAACAAATTTTCCTTCATTTTTCTGTAAAATGGTAAAACACTGATGGGGCAACTTGGAGAAAAAAAAAACAAAACAAAAAAAAGTAATAAAAACCTCAAAAATGTCAGTATTAACATCAACATGATCTTTCGAAGCTACAGGGGAAAGGAAGTGTTGGTAAGACAAAGGAAAGAGTAAGGAGTTAAAAATCTCTCCCTCTCAAGATCTCTCGGATTCCCTAAAGTACCTCAGATGGTCCGCAAACTCATTTCTGTACAAAGTGAACCATGTTAAAATTCCAAAAACAGGGAGCGCAGTCACCTGCTCTCAGAAGGAGCTTTACCTCGGTGTACATCTAGAGATGTTTGCAGAAATAAATAAATAGAATGGTTACCATTACTCATTACAGAACATCACATAAGAAAAAGTACAACTTAAGATCCAATAGGAGAGAGAGGTATAGGTGACATGGCTGGGTTTAGGCAAGGACATTTTTTCCTGATGTCCACAAACTGTTAAAAATGTACAGAGTAAAATAAAGCCGACTACACCATCAAAAGCAAACAAATTATCAATGCTCAAAAGTTTACAACCACATTTTACATGAACTCGTTTCATTATATAAATAACGCTCCTTTCAGAATAATAATAAAAAAAAGTTACAACAAATGAACAAATTAAAAGAAAACAAAAAACAACTGCAATGCTCCAATGAGGGAGCATATACAGGCACAGGAAAACTGGTTCTTGATCTTGATATTAAAATGATGCACATTAGTTACTCTAAAGTTTATCTGTAACACAAAACCATTATAGATTATACACTGAACATTGCAATTAACCATTATGAAGCTGCTGTTTGCTACTGTAACTAAGTTTGTCTGTCCATTCCGTATATTGTGTAGATATTGAAGTACAAGTTACTATTCATACACGTTTAGTTTAAATATATCCATGTATATTGTGTATACATATATACTGTTGATTATAATTACAGGACAAGGTGTGGTACCACTTGAGTGGTGTGGAAGAGTAAAGTCCAGGAAAACGACAGACCATGTCTGCTTCTGAAACACCGACCGAGCGCTGTTACACCGGTTTATGGAGCAATCTGACGTTGTATTGATGTCTGTGCAGGAGTCTATTACAAAGCCCTTAGGATTAGTAACTGCATTACAAAAAAAAATATATTAATAAAATAAAAATCTTATTTCGTTAGACTGAGCAATAGTTTCTGTAGAACCCTGCTGTATAATCCTCCTATTTTATGCAATAAAAAGCTGTCCCGTATCATCCCAGCCTTTCATGTTTCAAAAAAACAAAACAAAAAAAAAAAACACGGGGAAAAAACTAATTATTCTAGAATACATTCAACAACGGCCTAGCTGCAGAGTTCAGCACGTCCTGTTCCACAGGGGTGCCGGGGCGAGAGGAAAGTTGGGCGAGACCCCCAAGAATCCCTGAAAAGGATGGCTAAACCGCAAATTCTGATCAGTATAAACACGTATACAAATATGAGGCAGCAGCCAACAAATGTTCAATGTGAGGAAATGTATAGAACTCTGATCTTCAGTGCCATAGTCAAAAGTGAAATGCTGGGAAAGTCAAAATTATTGCAGCCTAGGTACGGTGAGGGCAGGAGGGGGTCTGCAGTGGCCAAGGAAAACAAAAACAAAGAAAACACAACTGTTTTAGAGTTAGAAACTTACAATTTAAACTTATGAGGCAATGAGATACAGAGGAACTGGCCTTAAAAGTGGCTTGCTAAAGAAGCCACGGTTGCACAAAGCAGCTTCGTCTAGAGGTAAGTACAGATCCCGAGCCGTGCTACAGCATCCCTTTAAAAACCATCGTAACGTTACGAGGAAAATAAAACAAGAGTCAAATTTCAAGTGGAATCTGTTTGTGCCCTAGTGAAAACAGCTTTGAACGTTTCTCCATAGTCTGGAGCTCCTCAGCTGACCGTCCGAACAAGTTCTGACGACGAAAACGACAACCAGAGAATTTTACAGAGAAGGCACCAAACTTCTGATCTGAAAGACGGAAGAACAATCCACAAAAATAATAAAGCCACATCTGTCTTAGCCTTATTCCAACAGGGAGGTCAAACAGAACTCGAGCTCTGAAAAGGGCCCAGATGGGAACAGGTGTGGGGAGTGTCGACATTTACAAGAAAACGAAGAGATGATATGAGCCAATAATGTCAATTGACTGAATGGCTGGCTGGAGCGTCCATGCAGTGCCAAGGCAACATGTGTTGAAGAAGACTGGGAAGAAGACTGATCTTCAGTGCACAAGACCGTGAGGAAACAAGAGCCCTCTGCCCTCTCCTCCTCCATATAAGCACTATCTATATATATCTATATAGATATATCTATATATATCTATATATATAGATAGTGCTTTACAAGTAGTTTAACACGGGATAGCCTCTATGGCGATTCCTTGCATTACACCAATCTCTAAGAAAATATTTTGATATAACAAAATATATGGAATAAACTTTGGGACTTGTCAGTTGCTAGAATGCTAGAGAAGGATTTTATGCATCTTTCCTCTAGGCTTAGAAAACGCAAAGAGGGACTTTTAAGGGAAGGTGGGCTGTTCTTGCATGTGATTTTAAGGCTTGCACTAAAAAAAGGAGAGTCGCAACAAACCGATCTGCTCTTAGAAAAGCTCACTAAACCTACACACCATATTTGAAATGTCCATGCTTGACCTGGGTTGGCAATGAGAGCCTCTGGTGGACCCCACTCTGTGGGAACAATAACTGCTTCAGCTACACACAAAAAAAACTTGAGACAGTGCTATAAAAATGTCTGAACAAACCATTAGTGTTCTATATCTATTCTTTCCTACAAAAATGTTGATAAAATAAATACAATGTATTTTTAAAAATATAAATACCATTGTTAAGTGCTATTCACCAATGAGTGCTTTTTTTAGTCATTTGTATTGAAAAATATACATATTATTTACATTATTCAACGAATGATATTTCCATCAGTGACACGAGACAACAAAAATAGTTTTAAATTGCCTCAAAAATGTTATATTATTATAATTTTATACACAAATACGGGCCTGGGGAGTAAAAAAAAAAGCTCCCTAATGGTGAGACACAATAAATAAACTACTAATAGCATTTGGACTAGATTTTGTAACAACATGCAAATTAAGCTACCTTCTCTCTGAATTACTATAAAAACGGATAGTAAGTAAAAGCATGTAATTCCCCACCAGAGCCTCAGAAACGGCTCTGGTCCATTGGTCAGTCCACCAGGATCTCAACCTGCCAGTCACACATCTCAAACTCTCCATTGCCTACCCTTCATGACACATTTTTTCTACCATTGCCAAAAAAGAACATTTACCGTTTTTTCTTCAGACAATCTATTCCTGGGACCACTGCTCCCCCTAGTGTTTTCCCTCATCATCTCTCCTATGAGATATTTACAGTGTCTTCCATACAGAGAATCAGGCCCAGCTCGGCAAGGACGACCATGGATGCTCTGAAGGCTTCGATGTACATTCAAAAAGGGAGAGATGTCTAAACAGGTCAGGCTAAAAAAAGGATTATGTATGGTCAATCTAAAAACATTAACTCTTTCCCTTCCGAAATTGCACTTTGGTGTAGAATGGAACGATGTGGCAATTTTTCAGTAATTTGTCACACTCAGTAAGGGCAGGCCAGACTCGACTTATTACAAATTTAAAACTTTTCACAATATCCTTCTTTTAAAACAAAAAAATTAAACAAACCCAAAAAAGTAAAAATAAAAGATCAGATACAAAAGTTAAGAATGAGGGGCACTAATCTCTTAAATTGGGCGATAATAAAGGGGGCACAAGGGCAGTCTTCTCCATTTGCGACTCCGCTCACTTGTCTTTTCTAAAAACCAAACAACTTAAGAGGCACAATACCATTAACCTTCTGATAACCTGAGCCTGCTTCAGTAAAAATAAAAAAAATACAACATTTTAAATGTCTCTTCCCTGGCAAGAATCCACTCTTGATAGCATTCACAGACAGAATAAGCTTGTGAGTTTGCTTCAGTTGAGGAACTTGCGACACTTCTTTGCCCTGCATTTGCAAGGCAGCTTATTGCCTGGTTCTTCGATGGGGAACTTGTAATCGTACGTGAGCTCCTCGCCTTTATAGATTCTGCGTGAGGCGAAAATGACAATGTGCTTCTGACCGTCAACACTGACCACGCGGGAGTAGCAGTTGGGCTCACATGAGTGGTTAATGAATCGAGCTGCATTGCCATGCATGGTGGCATCCACCACCTCATAGTCATCGATACGAAACATGTAGCAGCCAATGTCCTAAGTACAAGCAAAAAAAGAGAAATCCATGAGGAACAGTGCTGTTGGTGTTTTAAATTAATCATATTGACAGACTAAGCATTAGATTTCTACCTTGCTGTGATAGTACTTCTCCCGCTTGTCAGTGAGGACAGAACGAATGACATTGCCAGAATATTCAATCACCATCTCTCCAGCGTCAATGTTTTTCCTGCAGAACAGACCTCTGCCGTGTATGGCTGATCTGTAAACGATATACAGGAAACGAATGATAATACACAATAAAGATGCATGCTTTTCATTCCTCAGTCCAACCATTTTTGTTTTGAATAGAAAGCATTTATACCTGTAGACACCTACAGCTTCCCTGGATGCTTTCTTTAGGTGCCTGAACCTCATAGGCAGTGGTAAGTCCATGCTGGTGGCCCGTCTGTGAAGAAAAAAAACAAACAGATGTAGGGATGTTTTAATCCACAAATGTGAAAACAGTGAGAACAGGATAAGTAAGGTTACTCACCGAGCAGACTTCTGCTGCATCTCCTCCTCATCTTCCTCCTGAGGATTATATACAGGAGGCTGACGGTGTTTGGAGGCCAGGAAATTAAACATGTCCAAAGCTGATCGCCTAATCAAGACAATATAATCACAATCATAACTTTGCATTCTCCATTGTAGAAAGGTTTAGGATTTTCAGGTATTGCCGAAATGAACCCTGACCGGCCTGATCATGGCACACACCTGTGGTACACCTCAGCACGGGCAGATCCATGAGGATTGATAGGAAGATCTTCTGACTCCTCAGGTTTGTGGAAGCGGAAACGGTAGTTTCGACAATGCCTGGCTCCATATAGCTGCTCAAGTAGAAACACTACAGCATCGTGAACCACACCCAGCATCTTCAACCCATTTACTCCTAAAAACCATGTGAAATAGAAGATGTGCTCGTTAAATTCATAAAACACATGTGCAAGGATTAAAATAAACACTTATATGTCTATACCATCAAATGAAAGTGCCTTGAGTCTAGCATTAGACCGAGCTTCTTGCACTTTATCTGTCAGGGACTTCCAGGCCTCTGAAAAGAAAAGGGAAAGAGGAAATTAATTTCACAGAAGACTGACTGTAATTACCAAACAAAAGAACATCATACTCCTTAGTGAGGCTGTAACTCTGCATTATACTTTATTATCTAGATCTCATTTACCCTCGATACTTTCACAGCGAATCTGAAATCCATCATCGCTGCAGATTTCAAATATGAGTCCTTTCTTAGGCTTGCAGTCCAGGGAGGAGTCTCTGCCACTATCCCTTTGATCAGGCGTTTCCACTGAAAATATGTTAGATCCTTTTCCATCACCCTTACCAGGCAGGCCTGCAAAATATTTTTACAAAAAAAAAAAAAAAAGCTATTAGCACTGAAACATTCAATTGAGAGATGGGACAGTGAGGTCTAGCATTTTACTCACCTGCAGTCTTTGGCTTCTTATCATGAGTGTCCATGGTTTTACGTTTAAGAGATAAATCATCAGTCTCAGTTGCAGAGCCACTATGAAGGAAAAAAAAGTTTTAATAGGTCTGATACAATTAAGTAAACTGTAAAGTTGTGATTGATCTTTATAATTGTTTACTTTGTTTTTGAACCCATTTCATTTGACTGCCCTGTATCCATTGGCTCAGGCGATGAAAGTTCCCGGTCCCTAAAACAACATTTTTTTTTAGCATGTTTAAACATTTTTATTCCAACAATAAGTTTTATAAATGTCAAGCTCTTACCCTGGTAAATATGATAACTGAATTGCAGAGGCATCAACAGTTGGCGTGTCTGAGTGGAGTCCTTTGTGTTTCTTTCCACTGCTCTTATCTGTGCTTGATCGAGGTCTTTTGGCCTTTTGCTTTCCCTTCCCAATGGCTGTGGAAGCAGCTCCAGCAGATAACTTTGAGGACTGCTGCTGATGTGGTGGTCGAGAAATGGGAGAAGTTCGTGAACTCTGAGTGAGGACACCAACAACTTTCAAGTCTTGAGCGATGGGATTAGGGGCAAGAGCCACTTGACCAGCTGAATTGACATTTGGGTCAAGGGTTTTATCTGCCAGGACTCGACTGACTGGGTGCTGGAGATGAACGCTGCCCTCTTTCTCTACCTGCTGGTTGACAGACATGCTTATGCTTTGGTTTGGGGGAAACACACAGATGCTACTGGCAATCGATGTCTGGGCAGCATTAGTAAAATGAGACAGCATAGGGGTTCCTGAATGAAGAACCATCTGTTGCTCTGGAAGGCCCAGGTTGTGAGGGTTGGCTTTGATAAGAAGGTTACTTATAGATCCTGCGATCTCAGTTGAACTTATGAGGCCTGGGGAGCTCAGGGATACAGAGCCTGCTCCCAAAAAGCTTCCAGGTACAGAGGGAGGCACCGACACCACATTTAAAACGGACTGACTGGGGTTGAGCCCCGCTACAGTGCATGGAAGCAGCTGAGTCGAAGAATCATGTCCCAACATGCCAGTCTGAGTTGTGGTTGAAATGGGCATGGGCTCCAAGTACATCACCCCTTGCTTTGGCCGTTTTATAATGTTAGGTATCTTTCGATGAGGCGTTGTAGTTATAGTGCCCAGTTCCATTAGGCCCGTCTGAGCAGGGATTCCTGCAGCAATTTGTGAAGGTGACAAGTTTATGAGGGTCATATTGGGCCCTACATCAGAAGGAGCAAGTGTGGGTTGGGTCTTTGGACGAGCCTGTTTTTTGCTCTTATTGCTCTGAAGACGAGATATGAGGCGTTTCTTGCCATGTCCAGAGGGGAGCATAGTTGGAGCTGGGGTGATGGATGAAGGACTAGATACCATTGTAACACCAGAGGCATGATCATGCCTGTTTCCTGCCTCTGTCACACCAATTTGGGGATCGTGGGAGGTGACTCCTATGAGGAGCCCGGATGTGGTGCTAGGAATGACTGGCTGGAAACCTGTCTGAGTGGTGCTTGTGAACGCGTGGATTTGTGGGTGATGAGATACAGGCACTAAACTTTTGCTGCCAGCAGGAAAAATGGACTGAGAAGTGGAGATGTTACCACTGAGACCTGTCAAGACAGGAGCGCTAGTGTTCATGACACCTGTTGCACTAACAGATGGTGCAATCTGGATCTTCTGCGTTACACCATTGGGAAGGGTTTGTAATACATAGAGTGGCTGCAGATGCTGATTTAGGACTATCAGTTTCTCTGGACCAGGCTTCAATTGAGAGGCTGTAGCTTGAACAGCGGAGCTTGCAATCGGAGCAGGACCTGTGCTAACAGTGGCAGCAGGGATGAACTTCTGACCCTGGAGAGGTAAAGTGGGTGAGCTGGGAAGACCAGGCGTGCTGCTATTCCTTGTCAGATCTTGATTGCCCGTCTCTCCCACAGGTGCTACTCCAGGACTCGTGATATGGTCACCATCAACGCGTGTAGGAATGAAGTGTTCTGGAGTCATGTGACCTTCCGTAACCTGGGAATCGGCACATCTGTCCTGTGGGCTTTTGCTGGATACTGTAGACCCCGTTCTTGGTTTCTTCCCGCTTTTTTCAACTCCTGATTCCTCTGTGGCCAGAGACAACATGGTGCGGTCAGAGGTTTCAGAGATCAGAGAGCCATGATTTTGATTATTTACAGTGGGACTTCGAGTTGTCAGAACCGAAAGGTCAGAGGGCAGCTCAAGGGGAAGACCGTATGACTCTTCAACAGCAATGGTGGTGTTTACTCCACTCTCATTAGGTTCAGCACTGGCCAGTGGCTGAGTGAAATCTTCAAAAAGCATGTCCTTTCTTTGGTTAACATCCACCCCGTAACTCTCATCTAAAGAGAACGGTTCAGCAGAAGGAGCTTCAGTTGGCTGTCCCAGAGCCTGCATTGAAGGGGTATTGAGTACAAACTCCATAATATCAGAGGGTAGGATGTTACCACAGTCATCACTGTTGTTGTTATCAGAGTCAGACTTAAGGAGATCTGAGGTGATTGACAACTGATTTTCAAGGGGGTCTTGTCCTTGTGTTTTCACACTCCCTAATGGAAGACAGTTATCCTTTTGATTTTTACGACTGTCACGACTGTTCCCGCTTGGGGTATTTTCTGTCTCCTTCCCTGAGTCGATGCTAATTTTCTCTGTCCTTTCTCTACCCTTTCTCTTTGTTGAACTTTTGTGTGTTGATGAAGTAGTAGCAGTGGTTGTGCTGCTGGTGCTTATACTAACATCACTCTCAGAACCGTCATCCACCCCATCAAGCTGGCCAATTTGCTGCAGCTCCAAATTCTTGGTTGCGGTTGACACTTCATCACTGTCATCATCTTGCTCCTTTGCCTGGTCCCTCAAGAACCTGTGGATCTGCGACCCTCTTCCCAAACACTGATCGATACCCGCAATAGGTGGAAGACCAGAGTTTGGATTTATTATGGTGCGTGTAAAGTTGTAATAATATGTGTCCTTGTTTGAAACAATTCCTCCTTCCTCATCCTCTCCACTGTCTGCTGAGGATGATGTGCTCATATCATCAGCCCCATCAACTTGTCCTTCAGCTGAACGCTTGCTGCTGCCAGTGCGCTTTTTCATGGAGATTTCACCAGTTCTGCGGAAGGGTATGTCTTCCTCCCCATATGATCGCACACCATAGAATGGGGTTAGCCCAAAGAACATGTTTGATCTTGCACGTGCACTCCGCCTTGGGTATCTGCGCTTTGCTGAACCTGCTGAACCATCACTATCATCCTCATGGTGCTTATCAACGCTGCCTTCATCCTCTAAATTATGGTCCTCCCCATCATCAGCACATTGGTGGTCAGAATCATCTGGGTGAATGTGACTGTCTGATTCTGAGCTTTCAGAGCTTGCAGATGGGGAGAAAACCATTGCTCGAGAGGACCTTCTTTGGGGGCCCTGACTGCTAGGGGTGACAGAACTGTACGTGTTTGTGTTAGGGGGCATGCTGACAGCTTTGGTTCCATTAGGATCCATTTTTTGAGACATGAGAGGCTGCCTCTCATGTTTTTTTACTACTTGAGTAACTTCCTTACTTGATTTAGGGTGTACCTGTGGTGGCCTTATACTTCTTTCAGTCCCTGCTTTGGGCTGAGTAGCATCCATGGCTGAACTATGCTTTTTCTCGAAGCTAAATCTCTCTTTGGACTTTATTGGCTTCTCCAGTTCCTTCTGATCAAATTTATTAACTTCAACAGTGCTAGACCCTATGAGTGCTGTGGCTTTATTGCTACTGTTGTGAGGAGGTGGACCCTGACCTTGCGTTTTGACATTACTGCTTTTAGAGTTGCTGTTAAGAACTGGGTTTTGGTTTTGAGCAGTCTCTTTTCGTTCTTTTGAAACATCCCTGCTCACATTCGTTTTGACTTTGGAGTGTTTTTCTTTGGTGCTAGAGGTTCCATGACTAGCAGTGACGGTAGCATTTGCCTGGAAGCCACGCTTTATGTCCTCCTCTCCCACCTTGGCACCAGATGACCAAAGAGGCTTCATTGCAGCTGCAGCAGCTGGACCAGATACAAAGTCGTGAGATTTCCTACTTTTGCTGTAAACAGGTTGTGGAGACCCAGTCTTTCCTGTGTCTTTTGATACAGCCAATGATGTCGTATTTCCTTCCTTGACTGGATTAGCTTTGTCCTTAGGAAGTGTGGCAAGTGGATGACTGGACATAAAAGTGGCTCCAGCTGGCAGGTCAGTATCCTTTGTGGCTTGCTTCCCTTTCTCGGTTTTTAAACTGGCACTTCCTCTCTGATGTCCTGTTAATACTGCAGTTCCAAGAGGTGGTGACACCTGACTTATGCTAACTGGCTGCGATGACTTCAAACTCTCACCATCTGCCTGCTTTTTGGTTGCTTCTATTCTGTCAATGAAACCAAAACTGAGTCGACGCTGTGCCCCAGCGTTCACAGAATTTGCCTCTCGATTGTGAGATCTCTCTCCAGATGGTGCTCTTCCTTTGTCTGTGTCCCTGGTTAAAGTTTCCTTTGTGGTTAAGGACAAGGATGGGGCAGATGAATTGCCTGTCTGAATGGATACTGTGCCTCCCTGTTGAGGAGAGGAAACCTTTTGCCTTGGTTGTGGAGCAGAGATGGAAGAAGTGCTATGTCGACGAGATCCTATGCTTCGTAGGGTGGAACTCAGCAGAGGGTCACCCACAGTCACAATTTCATGTGCTGAACTACTAAAACCATCTAATGAGGAAATAAAGACATTGAATAATATTAACAAAAGCTTTCAACTATAAGCTATACAAAATATAAGCATTTAAATGTATATTACTTTTACCTGGGGAGGGAAGTGGTCTGGTCGAGGGAGAACAATGGCATGGAGGGTAACTTGGGTGTCTGTTCCTAAAACAAACTCTTGGTTTTGGTTTGGAAGGCACATTTGATGGTTTTGTAGAATCTGTAGGTCCAATCAACGCAGCATCCACCTCAGCTGAAATGTTAAATAATGGTTAGTGTTTAAAAACCCAATAACATTTTGGAATGACAATAACAAATCTAAATCTTTTTACTTGATACAGATGAAGGACTATGAGCAATGGTGTGGTTTTCTTCTTGAGCTGCTGGGTTGTTATTGGTAGTTTCAGTCATAGAGGGGCGGCACACTAAAATCCTACATTTATAGACACAGCGCTTGCGGGCATCGAGAGTGCTCCAGTAGACCCTTGAGCATCTGTGTATATACATCAAGTGGTTATTCCATTTCACATCTTGTTATGTTTATTGAAATACAACACTATAATTTAAGACTTACTGGTATCCCACAGGAAACAGCTTCCTCTCACAATCAGACAGATCAGTTAACATTCCAAGACAGTCGATGGTCATAGACCCTGTACCAAAAAAAGTGGCATTTCATTTTGACGTACTGTAGTTTATTTCTCATGAACAGCAAATACCTCGCAAAGACATACAGACCTATCATCATGTGGACGTTATCTGATTCAAGCCCATTAACAAATTTTCGTCTCAGACTTATTCCTTCAAAGTCCACAAGGACCCTCCGAGTAACTTCGAAGCCTGACTCCGGCACCACCTTTAAAGAAGGTAATTATTTACAATAAACCCAAACTTTATAAACATGTAACTAATAGCTGCTTACATGTATAATTCCTTACCTCGCCCTTTATGAGATCTCTGTGATGCTGACAGTAAACCTTCTTGTCCTCTAAAAAGGCACACTGCTGCTTACGTGCACACATGAAATGGTAGTTGTTGGTACAGGAGGTCAGACAACAACTCACTGTGGCTCCAGGTTTGTGACAATTTTCACATTGCTGAGGAAACAAAGCATAATGCAGTCTAATTTCAGACAGGGGAAAGATTTGTTGCTTAAAGTCTCTTTTTAATAGGCTTTTGTGAAAACAGAAAAAAAAGAATTAACACAAAAATGCATATTCTGGCACTGTAATTTAATGAACAAATACAGCACATGGCTTAGATTATGTACCAGCTGTTTGCCTCTCTTGACTGCCATGTGGACATTTTTGAGTGCACCATCAACATCTTCGAACACCTCGGATGACCAAAGCGCACAGTTCACATGGGTCCACTCATTCTGGCCAATATAAAGCAGTCTCCCACAATCCTAGAAAACAAAATTACCATACAAAATGAACATGACTCCAGGACATCCTAATGCATTCTTTTTTTTGTGGGCGAATTACTCACATTTGTGTTCTCATCTCCATAATTCAGACAAAGCACACATTGTCTGTTGTCACCTACACCAGGAGGAGGGGGAATGTCAGGGCTGTCTTCAGGGCTGGGGTCTGAACACAAAGAAATATTGCTGTGTAACTTACATACACTTTAACTTTCTCTTCTATATATTTTTTGGTTTAGACGATACAGTGATTTTAATACAATGTACCATATCAGTATTACATGATCAAATTTATATTGCTTTAAATGTACTTTCTAACCATGGATAAGCATGGGTGGAGGAGGTGGTGGTGGTTTGGGGACAATCAGGGATTCAGGTTCTCCAGGTGCTTTAGGGTGGGGGGCCGGGATGATCTTTTTCATTAGCACAGGCTTCTCAGCTCTGGCTATCTCCTCTCTCTCCTGCCACTGGGCATAGTTGTGATCCAAAGAAGGGGGCAACACAGCATTCGGAAGCAGTCCACTACTGCAAAGATACAATATTACCTTGTTAGCCATGTCTTTGTTATACATCAACATCAGCATTTTTAAGAAGTTCATGTTTTTAATCGTCTTTTGTAACATTTTGTAAAATGCCTTTCCCAACTTGTGTCACTTAATTTTTATGTTTAATTTATCCTGCTTGAATTAAAGATTAAACGCTACATACTTTGGAACAGCAGTGCTCATACAGATAAGCTGCCAATGATAGCCATAAAACCAAAAGGAAATATCAATATTTGGGTTTTGTCTTTAAAGAGACAGTATTCAATGTCAGGCATGCACACTCACACAGAACAACTTGCTTCACTGTTGTTAATAATTCAAGGCAACAAATGAAGTGTACAAAAAAGCAAACCAAATGGCAATCACACGACTTGTCAAAGCACCCATGCGAAATGTGACACTGCCTGTCGACCTCAAACAATGGAACTAGACCATACAGGCTGCATTCCCTATGGAAAGGTGATATTTCTGCTCTAGGAGGAGCAAAGAATAGACAGTGGCAAGTTTGTTCTCGATGCTCATATATTAGCTTAACTTGCCACACTACTTGCTATCAAACCAAACATAGGTCCTTAATTTTTTTTCCCAGAACTACAATTTCAGACAAAACTATTCAAATATAAATAATTTAAAGCATATAATAGACATGGGAAAGACTCACTTAGGAGAGACTTTGTGCGTCTCCCAGAATTTGGACTCCTTCACCTTGTACCATGAAAACGTTCTCTCCATTTGCTGTAACAAACAACAGTGACGGCGCAATTTTCAATAATGATGTAGGACTGCAAGACATGTCTATTGTAAAAAAAAATTGTGTGTCCACTAGCTTTTTCTTACCCGAATAAAAAAGGACTTAAGCATGCTGTTGGCCTTCCTGCTCTCTAGCTGACCTCCATCTGAATTGAAGGCTGTCTGGATGATTTTCACTATGTCATCACTGAACTCCAGCTGAAAGAGAGAAGCCGAAAATGACACCTGGCTCTCACATGCATGTGACCGGCATCTGAACCCTGCTGCTTTAGACGCTCAAAACATGGCAAGTAATCTTTCAAAGAAGAAAAGAAACATAAAAGCTACATTTTTCTACTTCAAACTCATTCAAATAGAGATTCTCAAAAACTCTTACCACAGATTTATAGCGTCCAGAATCCATTTTCTTCTCCACAGACTCCAAATCGAGTGGCGAATCATTTGGTGGAGAGACCTCTGTCAGCACAGGGGGGTCAGGGCCCTCTGGGGAACGGCGTGAGGGAAGGCTTTCTTCTGTCTCTGGGTTCAGCTCAGGTGGCTTCATAACCGCCTGAGAAAGAAGATCGATAAAGAGGTTATGTAATGAAAATAAAGCTGTTGGGAACTTTTAGGACTGAAGATGGCAACTCACTTGTCTGTAGCGAAGCAGGTGAGTGGATGTGCGGGAGTTGAGCAGGGCGGTGAGAACTTGTCGCATGGACTTCTGAATTTCTTTCTCCAAGACAGTGCGCCACTCAGCAGAATGGGGCTCAGTGCAGTTTGTGCAGGTGTAGGCCACAGTCTCAGGCAGATTAGTCAAAAGTTCATATATATCATCTAAAAAAAAAAGAAGCAAAGATTATGTTTAAACTCTATTATCAATATTTAAAACAGTCATGCTGCTTAATACTTTTTTTTCTTTGAATTTTCTTTCCCCTCCAAAGAATTTACAGACCCCAAATGTTTGAACAGCAGTTCATATTTAAGCAAAGTTTCTGTAATTTAAATCTAAATATTAGTTGATTTTGTTAGCTGAATTGTTCATTTAATGTCATGTAATCTTCACATTCCAAATAAGAGATATGAAGAAAAAAAACTGATAACTCACCTGTTAAACTTTCACATTTGGCATGGACCCAGCGATCACACTTTCTGCACTTCATCATTTTGCTATCACAGTCATCATCATCATAGCACTTATTACAGAGTGGGCAAATGTTGCCTGGGAAAATTTTATATAAAATATATAAAACATTAAATATATAAGTTAAAGTTTAAAAGGCATAAAATACACATCCAGAATGAATTGCACTGACCTTTAGCTAAGAGTTTGGCACAGTCATGACACAAAGAGAAATCATGTGACCACTGAGCATCCCAGGCCTTCCCTGGTTTGGTGGTTCCACAGCTCTTACAGCGCACACACTTGGTGCAAATCTGTGGCAGAAGGAAAAATAATCATGGGAGAATGCAGCAAAATACCACAGATGTTACAGCCATCTATGATTGAGAGTTTACCCAGACTCTTTTCTTCTTGGTGGGTCTGGTAGGGTGGTTGGGTCCCAGGCACTCAGGGTGATAGCTATTTCGGCACTTGTCACACTCCAGTAGCTGCTAGATGATTGAAAAAAAAAAAGCTATTTTTAATTTTGATTCCTTCTGGGTACCGAGTGTTTGTCACTTATGAAGGTTTTGGGGGCGGCTATGGCTCTTAAAAAAAAATAAGCCCATATTTGGAAGTTGCTTAGACGGTTATTAAGTGTACCAAAAGGAAATGATAATTCCAGAGGGTTGACAAGTATTTGCCTTTCATAAGGAGATATTTTTCACGAGCACATACCAAATGAGGACATTCATCATTTGTGATCCAAGCTAACTCATGCTTTGAATATTACATTTTCCACTTATCTTTAACAGTTACATCACAATGCATTCCGTCCTTTTAGATCTGATGGTCATATGACTTAGCATTGTGTGAAATAAACAAGCTTTTTAGGAATAAATACTTGAATCAGTAATATATAAAATATTGGTTTCTATTAAATATGAAGGTTTTAAATCTTTCCTTCCTCTGTTCTGTTATTGTTAGAAGCACTTCACTATTCCTATGATCAGAGACTCTGAAATACTAAATCAAAGTGTCTTTGACTGTCTTTAATTCTTTAGGAGAAGACCCTAAAACATGAGTTACTTGCATAGTATTTCTACCATTAGTTACCTTTTTTGTAATGCATTTCTGCATACTATTACACAAATGCAACTGAATAAAAAGTCTTACTTTGGTTTTCTGATACTGCCGGCCACAAACGTGGCAAAAGCGGCATCGGCGACAACACCAGTTCTCCCACTGTTCCTGATGGGGGCGTTCTGTCTCCCCCAAACAGAAAAGGTGGAAGGGTTCACAGCACACCTGGCAGAAAACAAACTGAAGACGACAAGCCATAAGAACATATCCAATCATTTTTGTGTTTCAGGAGTTATAAACAAAATATAGCCCACCTCTACATTACCACTGCTGGCACAGAGAAAGCACACCACCTGCGGAGTGATTGGCACAGAGGTGAGAATGCTGAGTCCACCCATGTCCCACACATTCTCAATGTCATAGTCCTCCTTAAAATCTACTCTGATTCGATGCACTCCATCGCAGGGCACTTTCTGCTTGGCGGTGCCCTCAGTCGAAGGAGTGCTCTGGGAGTTTAAAGTACTGCTGTCAGGTTTGGGTGTATGTTTCTCCTGCAATAAATAAATAATTTACATTACATCATTACATATGGCATATGCTTTTACAAAAAGATTCATAGTGTTTCCAAGGTACTTTTTATCAGCATGTACAACCATTACTTGTGCTATGGAGTCTCAGCATCATAAAAAATACCAACCACTATCCAGAGAAAGAGAAGACAACCCTGACTTATTTTTCTGTAAATGTTTACGAAAAATTATACAAAAGTGGCTGAAACATTTGCTTACCTTTTCTTTTGGTTTAGGCTTGAGTGGTTGAACACATCGAGTGGTCTGTTTCTTTAGCTTTGTTTCAGATGCTAAAAGGTGACATGACCATAAAACAAAAGCATTAATGTTATGTTAAGTCAGGAGTGCCCAGTCCTAGGCTGGAAGGTGGCTGTGCAGGAGTAAGATTTGACACCCCTATCTAAAGTTAACAGTAACTCATCCATACAGTCCATTTCCACATCTCCTTACCCGTGTCTGTGGCGGAACTGGTCTGACTTTGTTGCTGAGATTTCTTCCTGGGCTCAGTGGGTTGGGATTTTGCAAGACTTTCCTTTTTTGCTGGCAATTGGCTTTGCTGCTGCAAGGACTGCTGGGACTGTGCTGGTGGGGAAGATGGGGCAGTGTGTACAGGGGTGGGTGAAGAACTAGTCTGCTGCTTCCGTTCCTTTCTAAAGGTTGAGCTTAAAGGGGTTTGGGAATGTTTCGGGTCATCAGACGGACTAGAGAGCGAACGGTCCTTTGGGGAGGAAGCTGGTGAGGATGGTTCTGAAGGTTGTGCCTGCTTTTGTTTGTCCTCTCCCTGCATAGGTGGTGGAGTTTCACTTTTCTTACGGGGAGGGTCATCTTTTGGAGGAGGGGCTGGCTTAGGGCTTGCTTCAGAACACTGAGATTTTTGATGTGAATCCTTTTTTTCTGATAATTTATTCCTCCTCCTGTCTTTTTTACCTGTAGTTGATGCAAACAGGCAATTAATTGAAACATTAGAGCACCTCTGGCCAATAAAAAGGAAGTTTCCAGAAAACTGACCTTTTGTCTGTTTCTGAAGAAACTTTGAAGGCATCCACTGCAAGTTCTGACACTTTCGCACTCTGTGATGGCACAAGCACAAAGTTTTAAGGGCAATTTAACTTTTTAAAGTTCTGAAAGCCACATTAAAAAGATTTCACACTTACTTGCAACACTGCTTTTTAATATTGCGTCCCCCAAATTTGGGCTTATCCAGGCAGTTAGTGCAGACCCCACAGTCATTCGGGACTTGGCAGCCTGGACACTGCCCGCAGCGTCGAGAGCGCCGCCCCTTCCTGGGTGGGGCCTCATGGACCGTTTTCTGCCTTGTTACTGGCTTAATAGGAGGCGTGGGTGGCTCCGCTTCCTCAGATCCCGCCACTGATGATTTGTCTATTCAAGCACCATTAAAGAAAGGGTTAACAACAATGACAGTTTTCTTAATATAAATCAATCAATCAATCAATCAAACAAGTAATAAGATGTTCTCTCACCATCATTTCCCATGGAAGACAAGATCTTTTCTCTCTCCTCCCATGGCAAGGCACTAAGGGTAGGCATATCATCTGGGAACACAGCACGGTTGCGACCCAGAGCTACAGCTGCACGACGGCACACATGCTTAATGCGTGGACCACGGACTGACGTCTCAGAAGAGTCACTCTCTTGACCCTGCACAAGAAAAACAAACTGTGCATTTGGCAAAACAACCTGAAAATTGGTTTGAAACCAAAAGAGCCAGCAGAAGACAGGACATACCGGTAATTTGGGTTGATCGCCCGGTTGTACCTCTCTCTTCTCTATCTCAATGAGCTGAGCTTTAGCTTCTTTCAGCAGTTTTGCGACTCGCCTGTCTGTGACTGGCTGTTTCTCGGCATGATCTAACACAGAGTCCAGTGATGTGGTGGCAGGGGGTTTTCCCATCTGCCCTGCTTGGGTGGGAGCATTCAGTTTCTCCTTCTCCCTTTCTACTGCCTCCGCTTCAATACTCTTCTCTGAAGGTCTGCCTTTTTTGGCCGGACGACCCTTGGAGGACAAGGCCCCAACAGGTTGAACTGCTGCAGAGTCACTTGGGGAGGCCTCTGCACCAGAGTCAACTGTGACTGACTTCTTTCGACCAGTTGTCCTTTTTTGGGTTAGAGATTCCTCAATGTCCGTGGCCTCTATTGGAAAGAGGCCGGATGTAGAATTAGGGGAAGCCTCTGATGCAAGGTTCTTTCCTCTTTTATCCCAGTCCTTCCTTCCATCCCGTTTGTTCTCCTTTTCACGCTCTCTACTTTTCTCTGTGTCCCTGTCCTTCTCCTTTGTACCCGTGTCTCTAGTAGCAGAGATGCTCCGTTCCCTTCCCGCTTTACCAGTTCCCCCACCTGATCCTTGATTACTGAGGGTAAAACGTGGGAAGAGCTGTGAAGAAGCAGAACTCCCACTTACACCGAGACCTCCTGCTGCTCGCCGCCCATCGGAAACTCCGTGGGTCGTAAGACCAATGGAGCCTGAGGGGAAGCCACTGAAAGAAGCTTGTGATAAGGCACTGGCAGCAAGTGGACTGACTGCAACTCCAGGCAATGGACTGGAATTGCCAGTCACGCTTATGGGAACAGAACTGCTAATCATGGATTGTTCGGAGGCCTTTCCTGTTTGAACTCCTGACTGACTGCTCCTGGTAGTCATAGAGTGCGAGGGTGACCTGGGTTGCCCACGTGAGAACCTAGACCCCTTTCTCTTTTTGTTTGATGTTGGTGAAACCTGAAGGGGGGAGAGAGAGCCAGGGCTGCTCCCTGATGAGGATGGTAGGGTGACCGACTCAAAGATGCGGGAATGAGCCGGACTTGGAGTGAAGAAAGGGGGACGTAGAAGAGGGCTACGCTTTTGGAGTGGTGTTTCAAACCGCGACGAGGTGTGCTGGTGGTGATTGTGGTGAGGATGATGATGCAGGGGGGAGAAAAGTCTGGAACCTGTCCCAGTCGCACCACCAGGTACTGGAAATCCTCCTGGTGCACCTCCACCAGGTCCTGGTGGCATGAGGCCCACATCCTCAGCAGTCAGTGGCGGAGGACGAAAGTTGTCAAAAGTGGGCTTGCGGATAAGGCCCTCCTTTGCATACTTGGCAGAGGAGAAGTACTTATTTTCAGCACATGATAAAGACTTCCAGCGGAAAGTGGGCTCCCGTAGTATGGAGCGACGTTTGTCGTGAGAGCTGGAGAGTATTGGAGGGGTGGGCAGAAAAGGGGCAATGGAATGTGACATCATCCATGGAGAGTGGGAATGATGCTCAGGTGCATTAGATGAAGCTCCCTGGGGAGGCTGAGGAGGGCTGAGAAGAGGAGGCGGCGGTGGGGAAGAGGATGACGATGCCGTGGAAGAGGCTTGTTGAGATCCAGCTTGTAAAACCCCTGTGGCTGGACTGATGATGGCTTGTTTCCTTCCACCAATCAGGCTGCCCCTACCACGTGCGACTAAAGCACCCCGCCTGTGACTCTGACCTCTGCGACCCCGCCTGCTGCGCTCCATCAACACTATATGGTCTGGCTCCGGCTCGGATGGTGGTGATGGTGGGTGTGAGGCGTGGTGCATGCTGGCCTCTGTCTCTCCCTGAGAGGCAGGGGAATGATCTGCCTCTTCTGAGAGGGCTTGGGTGCCCTCAGAGGCCTGGGAATCACAGGAGGAGTCATCAAGACTAGGGCTGCTGGAACGAGACGACTCGCCAGAAGAGAGCTGAGAGGAATGCTGAGAAACAGCGCTAGAGCCACAAGATGCCGCACTGCTACTGAATCTCCCGTTGCTAGTGCTATTATTGCAGCTGCTGTTAAGGAGACCGGCTGCAATGTTGTTGGCGCTGCCAGTCGGGACAGGAGGTGGGGGAGGAGGGAGCGAGTCTACAGCAGGCCCTGCCCCGGGTGTGGTTCCACTTGTGACAGGAGCTGTGGAAACGAGAGCTGGGGCGGGTGTTATGGGTTGAGGTGCTGGAGCAGATGCTGCAGAGTCCAATCGAGCAATTTTCATGTGTGGTGGTGGAGTGCTGAAACTGCCCTCATCATCAATAAACCGCTTTGGGGTCTTGATGATGCGCAACGACACTGTGCTCACAACAGGCATGATAAATTGCCTAATGTTTGTTAGTTGCGTTCGCCTCCTGTGCTTCCCACCCTCAAGACCTGCATTTCCCTGGGTGCCAATAGCTTCTTTTCCCAATAGCTTCTTTTTCTGGGCCCCCTTCTTTGCCCGCTGCAGCAGCTGCTTTGCAATAGCGGCATCAGTGCGTTTGGAGGGAGGGATGACCCGCACAGGTTTGATATGGCGAGGGCTCTGGCGTAATCCTAACGGCCTCCCGTGTTTAGTCGGGGTCATCGGGTTGACTGTAGGGGAGTCATGGGGATCTGAGCTAGTGCGTTCGTCAGCAGGATGAGAAGCCCTGAGCTTGAGATCATGTGGAGTCCGGGCACGAACCCTGAAGGCCTTATGTTTGTCAGTCCCAGGTGCCATAGTGGACATCTCCAGGGCCAAGGAGGCATTAGCAGCCTGAGCAGCAGCAGCGGCAGCTTCAGCTTTGAGGCGCTCGGCAGAAGGTGGCCTGCCCCGCCCCCGTCTTCGCACACCAGGAACTGGGACACTCTTCCTCACTATGGCCTTCAGCTTAGACTTCAGTGGGCTCAGTTTGACATCCCGCAATCTTTTCAGTTTGGTCACCTTGGACTCCCGGCTTATTTTGTTAAGCTTAGCCTCAGATCCCTGATGATGCCCAGAACCAAGCAAAGCTTGCCTTTTCTCCTTGTCTTCGTCCTCCACACCGTCCTTGTGGTGTGTGGAACTGAAGCTGCACTCCTGTTCTGCATCCCCATCCTCTTCAGGGAGTGCATGGCCGCTCTGTTGCCAGCTTCTCTGGCTGGCTGAAGCAGGTGGGCGGCCTCTTCTTTTTTGTTCTCCAGTGCCAGGTGGCCTCCCTGGTGGTCGTTTTACCTTCTCTGTAGGAGCTGTGGCGAGAGGCAAAGGGGCTGTCTCAATATCAGTGCCAACTCTCTGCACAGCTAGAGCCCTAGGAGGACGTCCTCTGGGCTTCTTTTCTGGGGAGATTGAACCTGAAAGAAAAATAAATCACTACATTAATAAGCTGTACATTTCTTCATGTTTAAATGTTAAAATGCATCTCAACAAAAGAGCTAGTTGGATCTTAAAAGATGAGTGTTAAAATGATTTTACAACACATTTGGAGAGAGATAGAAATAGAGATGTAAAAGATACTTTACCTATTGACGTCCTTCCTGGGCTATGTATTCTTCTGTTGTCACTGACTGTGTTAAAGCCTCCGAATTCCTCCTAAAGAAATGAAAAATGAGAGATACCCAATTAACTCAGTTTAGTGTGATTAAACTTCAAGAGATCTTTTTTTTTTTTTTTACTAAAAGAAAATCCACAAAATCAAACAAGCTATTGTCAAAAGAGCCATTCAGTTCTGCTACACTGCATCTCATGACTAAGAAAATGTTGACCACTCAGTGTTAGCAATTCTCATCCTGAAACCACCACACAGATGTTGACAGCCCTGGACTCAAGTGTTTAGGTAAAACAAGAACATTTGCTGTCTATCCATAGTGAATTTATGGAAGAAAACACATTTGACAAGACCAGGGCAATATGTTCCCATCCTTTTATTTGAATTATTTTAATATCTAATTGTCATACCCTCTGCTTCAGTTAGCATATTTAATTCATTTAATCAACATTTGCTCAAAACAACAACCAGTGTAGCCTTAACATGGCCTTTTTTTAATGAGTAAATGCAATATATGAGCCTGTCATCATCAGCAACAAAACATGTAACCCTAATGAATTAAAAGACAGCATGGAACTACAAAAAACCTGAACTCATTAACTCATTATGCGATACTTGAGCGTACCCAATATTTCCAGCCTGGCAGCAACTTGCCCAAAACAACAGACTTTTGATCGCTCAAATGTAGGCGAACCCATTTCTGTGCTCTACCTACAACCTGAGAAAGTAACAAACTTATGTGTGATGGCACCTCCTACTGAGATGACCAGTTCCACCAATTCCACTCAGGTATCCTTAGCAGATGCTGTCGCTAGGCTGCATGACATCAGCGCTGATCTCACTGTCAGGACATCTGTTGCAATGGCCATATCACCTGACAACTGCTCCACCTCCGTCAATCAAACAGGCTAAGCTTTGCAGACGTCCTATGATAGGATTTTATAAAGCTCCAGGCTTTTATGATAGCCCTGTGCTTATCTCACACCTGACACGAGGGATACAGGGAGGAATGCTGATTACATGGTCCATTTGGGCTTTCGCCTTCCTGATCTAATTCTGTCACAACATTTTAGGTAAGCCATAATTCCAAATCCATTTTTGAGTCAACTTAAATGCTCCATATCCCTTTAAGTCAGCCACATTTCCCACATTTATCAGATTTTTCAACAGGCTTACAGAGCAGATGATTACTGTAATTACTGTCTGCTCTGCAGCTGGGCACGCTGTTTTATGTTGTGATAAAAATTTCTCAGTCATTGAAGTGTCCTTGGTGTGAATTAAGTTGTACTCACAAGGACACACACTGAGAGAAAGCATACTCTAATCACACGTGTGTGTGTGTGTGTGTGTGTGTGTGTGTGTGTGTGTGTGTGTGTGTGTGTGTGTAGAGGCCATTTCCACTGAGCGCTGAAAAAGGATTTTATGGACCTAACTGAAACTGGGAGTGCATTCCCTGCAACTATGAAGCAGAGATGTGCAAAATGATGTTTTTAAGATCAAATGATCAAGTAAAGGGATTCAATCTCTTCAATCTTCATTTGCATTTAAAAACAGGTAGACAGGGCAGAATGAAAAAGCATTACAAAACATGCTTAAAAAGAGTATGTTTGGCCATTTTACCTTGACACAGTGCCTTAAATACAACTCTCAGTCATGACAGAATGCTCATACAAAATATGACTGCCAGTATCCATCTGTATGCAACGCATTTGTATGGACATGGGATTGTCGAATTTACGCGCATAATAGAAATAAAACTACAGAATACTATACTAAATCTCAACCAAACTTCAGAAAAAAAGTGGGCAAGTGATACTGCATCATAACATAGCCTACTTTTATGCCAATGTGCCCAACCATTTGCTTAAAGTTTTCTACACGCTACCATTAAAGAGTGTAAATGGGTCTTCATTAGATTGAACAAGTACTGACAGCATTTCACTATGCACTAAATCCTACCTCTCGAAAAGATGATTAATGTCTGCAAGTTCCTTAAACAGCCTATTGTGTTGATTTTCAAGCCTTACGGGGCGTTTCATTTCATATTCTTTATTTATAGCAGCATGTGGGGCTGCAGTTAAATTCCCTTCGGTCCAGTTTGTAGAACAGATGCCACCGGAGACTGCACACATACAAGTCCAATCTCTAACAAATCCCCATTCAGCTTTAATTTCAACATATGGCGACAAATTTCTTATGGGAAGCAGAACAAAATCAAACGAGAGTCTGTTATCAGATGATCAGTGTTAACAAATCACCTTAATTGAGTTTTTTTTTTTTTTCATATCCAATCAATGATGGGCAAAAGACCAGTGATGAGGAGCTAATTCAGATAAGGCTCAAATAACACACATAAATCACCAAAGATAATGCTTTGGGAATTCGTTAGTCTAATTTTTGTCCTCCAGCTCTTTTTAATACAGGCTCTCGGAGCTACGATGACTTCATTGCAGCTCTACTGTTGTGCCGAAGGTGATAGAGTACTAGAGAGCTGCGAGCAGTGGAGCTCAAAGTCAGTGTGACACTATGAGTAGCTCTCAATGACAGCACGACTCTGCCTCAGGCACTCAAACGCGCGCTCGCGCGCACACACACACACACACACACACACACACACACCCTCCTCCACCTTGTGCGTGAGGCACACTGCAAGATGTAAACAACATCCCAAGACAAGAGGAAAGGGAGGAGGGCTGGAGGGATGCAGGGAGGGAGAAACCGCATCATTCTGACCATAAAGGCATGGAGAGAAAATGCAATGTGATGATAAAATTTAGATAAACCATTTTTATCATTATCATTACTAACCTTTAACCAGGCCAGTAATTGAAGAAAGAATTCATATTTACAACAACAGCCTGTCAGGAGAATATCAATCTTTTGGAGGACATAATATAATACACACGCAATTCATCAAAATATAACACCCACGGCTGAGACGGAGGAGGGAGCGGCGATACTGGGCTCGAGAAAGTGACACTCGGCTTGGCCAAGGCGCCCGAGCACCTGCTGCCAGTGCAGGATGGGGGAGGAGAGATAGTGGCGGTGGAGGGGGTGACACAAAAACACTTGTTTGTTACTCCTAATTACTTTATATTTGTTCCCACATTTTTATTCCCCAGACAATTGGGAGGGAAAAAAAATTCAAAAAAATTTAACTACAAGCAAAAAAAGAATTTAAGCCACCAAAAAAAATTTATAAATAGGTATTTAAAATGACAAAATTAAAAAATGATATACTTGTATATATATATATAATTTGCGAAATATACTTCTAATAAATATTCTATATATATATACACAATACGTTTTATATATATATATATATATATATATATATAAATAATAATACATATAAAAATATCACTAATTTGCCAATAAAACGTATTTGGACATTTAAGTCACATTAAATGAATAAATAAATGCTAAACATTAATTTTCTAGGTATAATTATAATAGCTTTATTATTATTGAAGACAAATAAACATTAATCAAAAAATGATATACTTATAAAAAGGCTTTAAAGAATAAGGAACTTTATTTTGGAAACAGCGCTTTAAGAAAAATTAAAACTTAATAATAACAATAACAGAAGAGTGCAATATTTTGTAGATATTAGGAAAAAATGAATAATTAAAAAAATTGAAAAAGGTAAAATGTTTATCTTAGAGGACAATGCACTTTTTTGTGCATATTTATTTGTTTATGGAAACAGCACTTTAAGAAAAATACAAAATAAATAATAAAAATAATAATAGAAGAGTGCAATATTTTGTATGCATTTGAAATCATAAATAATAAATAACTTTGTTTTTAAAAATTTTAAATGTTCATCTTTCATCATAACAAAACCACAAATAATAATTCCTGTTAACTACAATACTTAATAGTAATAGGAAAATAATAATAGGAAAAGATCTACACCCATATATTTGCAGACGCTGCTTGGTTTGACTTTTTTTTTTTAATTAATAGGGCTATGCAATGAGTTTTACGAACAAATGATTCGTGAAAAGCCTGATGATCATCAGACCCCAAACACGTGAACAGTCCCAATAGAAGGAAAGGACTAAAAATCAACATCCTCCTTTCTAAAGAAAGAGCAGATAAAGTACTTGTTTGTGCCACCTCTCAGTTCCCGTAAATAAAAAGGTAAGCAAACAAGACTATTTGTTTACATAAACTCATTACATCCTGTTCTGAGCAGATGGTCACAAACCCAGGAAAGTTGCTCAACATGGCATCTACAGTTCGCTTAAGAACTGGGCATAAACTGGCAACAACACTGCAACCTGGCAACTCTCCCTCCCCAGAGCGGGACATAATTGCACTACTGTGTGTGTGGCCAACTATACCAAACACATACACTCACACCCCTATAATCACAGTAAGCCAACATATCCACATCAAGACATGTAACTGATTATCATCTCTAAGCCTGGGGATATGTGATAGTGCGGCCTTTCATAAATTCACTGAATCACCGTTTTCTAAACAATGTGAAGTTTTGACAACTGCTGAGGCATCAGATTCCCACAAAAATGCCTGTAGAAAAGACACAGGCAAAACGCAATGCATAAAACATTAAAATGGGGTCAGAATGATGGCATTCTCAAGCTTTAACCAAAACGGACAAACCCGTCCACTCAAAACAAATCTCTGTCTGGTCATCGGACCGGAAAAAGAGAACTTGGTGTGATCACACATGAGAAAACTTTTCTTGTTTGAAACCCCCAGTGTAAACAACACGAAACTAGTGGGAAACCCCAGTAGTTTGATTATTCGAGTCCCTTGAAAGACTTTTAGAACGAAAAAGGCATCAGGAGAAATTTCCCTTTGTAAGATGCAGATCTGAAGCTCTGATGTTGCCCATGCACCCACATTCAAAGCACCCAAAACTGAGAGTTTCTGAAACAACATGTTCCAACACCTCACGCCCACGCTAACGAGGAGCCGCGGCTTTAAGATAAAAACAAAGATGCGCCTCCTGCGAGGTGTAATGAGGGACATAAATTCAGAGAGAATTGCTCCATGCGCTCAATGGCTGCTGCTGCCCCCCCTCGGAGCAAAAAGCGGGAGGCGAAACCCCCTCTGCCCGCCTACAAAGGCAGAATAAAGCCATGGATGGGACGGCCTGTGTCTAATTCCCTTCCAGCGCTGTCCAAAGGGGGAGGAGGGCTTGCTCTTCACCCTTTGATATCCACGTCTGTGCTCTTTCAGCTGCCTGCACTTCGTAAAGGCTGGAATAAAAGCAGACACAAAGCTTCCTGCTATGATCCACACGCTGTCTAGGGGACAGGGCCCTCTCCAGATAAATAGGCCAAACACCTGCTGGACTTCTTCCCTCCGTATAGGCCACGCCATTCATTAGAAAGCAGCGGAGCAAAGCATTCATTTGCTGTATCCATTCAACTGCACTTTTGTATGAGGCCTTGATATTGATCCTCATTCTGCTTCTGTAAGCGGGGCTTTACTCTGGACATTAAAAGGCAAGCCAAATGGCGTCCCGCACAAAGAACCACATGAATGGAGACTTAAACAGGACACCTCCTGAAAGTAACAGTTGTCTAGCACGCAGCCACAGACTCGTATTTGCGCTTAAGATTTAGTCGAAAATATCTCTCTATATAAGTGGTTCTGACCATCAAAAGCATCGCTTTCTGGAGCCGTAAGAAATCACACAGCCGCATTACCTCTATGTAAACATTTTAAGTCGTCCAAATGGGTTAATGAAGTAGTCTAAAAGGCAGCCATCAGAAGTGAAATCCTATTGGGGCCCTGTGGGCCCGTGCTGTTGGATTTGGGTCTGATGGGAAGGAGGGGCGGCGTGCTTCTGTTTACTGAGCAAGCTACTGGCCTTAGGCTGCTCTGAGAGCTCAGCGGGCTGCGATGAACCAGAACAATCCTACCCAGGCACAACATCCCCTCTGAATGAAACTACAATGCTGTGTCCGCAACTCGCATGAGCGGCAAGCTCCACTGGGATTTCAGCCGTCTGTCTGGCTTGTACACTACTTATACGTTTCACAAATATATTCGTGTTTTAATTGAGCGCTACTCAAAAAGGCTCCAAGGGTGCATTAAAGCACATGCAACTGCTACAATACTGCAAGTTTTTCAGATTATTTCTTAAAGTCAAAATACATTGTAATTTGCAAACCTTTTTTACTTTTATGCTGGGGCATATTTATGAATGAAACCGAATACTCAATAAGAAAAAAAGCATGGCAAAACAATGCAGCCTAAAGAGTTTGCATAATTAATATTATCCAATAGCCTGTATGGCCTAAGTGACATCACGAGAAAAGGAAAGTTGTTTTAGAGGGAGAGCGGATTACTACAACTCTATTGAAAGCCTGCATAAACAATTGTTTTTAATAACATGACAAAAACAATATTTATTTTAAATGAACATATGACGACATTTTAACTTATACAGAGACTTTATAATATATAAATATTATATATTTATAAGACTTTATATATTTAAAGCCTTTAAAATTAACAAACGGTTGTATAATAACGTTGCAATTATTTTCATAACATTATGCACACAAAACAAGCTAAAGCAATACGCCTTCTTATCTTAATCTTGTTAGACATTGTAAGGATTGAATAAAGAGAGTATACTGTATATACGTACAAATATAAAGACATGTCTAATAACCACATCTCCACGCTCTTTTATCTGCGCCACGTTTTCAAACGCTAGAATTACCCGTAGGCGAAACACAAAATCAAGCACGCTTTATGCATGTTTCTGGTCCGCGCCCGCTCTCGTTTCGATCTCCCCGCGTTTCCGATGCGCAGCGCTCTACTACTGAGAAAGGAAGATGGTAGTTTGTCACAGTACACACCCCCACACATAACAACCTCCGTCAAACGCTGCTTTTTTATTGCAGCCGCCTTTTGCAACGCTGCATTTGGCATCTTTGGCCAAACATATGGTCCCCGTAGCCTCAGCGAGGTTTTCCACGGGATTTACTTGATTCCTGATACAAATATGACATTTTTTTCGAGTGCATACTGCTACTGCGCAATATCTGAGAGGGAAAAAAAACATGTCCACCTCCCATTTTCCCGTGCATCAGCGGGTGCTAACAGGCTAACAAGTTAGCCAGCCTCCTCTCGAGGGTGAAGGAGATCAAACAGGGGAGGTTTACAATTACACACGGCAAACTTTTGCAACAGAACGAACAATTTGTAAATATACGCCCCGTTCTCTGCAACAAAAAACACGACAGGCAGCGTATTTTAATAGCAACACTGTTTATGCTACTAGCATCATCCATTTCTTAACCCAAGCTAGAGGGCAATATAACTGAAAAAAATATAATCAGAAGTGCACACATGCACGGCCACAATAGTTTTAGGAGCAGAGCGTCTTAACATCTTCTAAACTCAATCCACGCTTTCATATGGTTTAATACTTTAAAATGAAGTTTAAAATCCAAACAGACTACAGCTGGGATAGATGCACTCTGCGTGCTATCGCTAAATGCTCAGACAACAACAACCAACTGGCACCAGGTGTTCAGTCTTGCTAAAATCTGCTCATTTAGGCTTTCTGAAACACCCTAACCTGTTTATTTCTCTACGAGAGTGTAAACTGCCGTTTATACATCACCAGGCTTCTAACCCAAGTTGTCTTTAGGTGAAATAAACACGGTGAGTTACTTGGAAGTCCAATATAGAGTCACCTAAAGGTATAATTCAATCCCTTATGGGAGAAAAACACAATTCAAAATGACGAGAACAACGGAAAGGTGCTAAATATCCTTAAACTTCATCCTTTCTCTATCACTGACCTCGTTTGGACTTCATTTTTGACACAGGCTGTGCATTAAGCAGAACATTTTCTGCCCTTTTTAGCTGAAAAAAAAAAGTGATTTTATAGTGTTTAAAGTCAAAAAGCGGTGTCACGTGAAACGCACGAGACTCCGAATCAAACTGAATCAAGTTCAACCCAAATAGCAGGCATCGGTTATCTATTCACATCTCCATCCTGTCAAAAAATGGCACTAAACCCCTCAGGGTCCTGAAATATGATGCTAGAACGCCTTAAGATAGACATGGGACCACAGAAGCACAGCAACATCAGTCATTAGTTAGGAGTAGGTACATGTTTTGATGTGGGCTAGCTAGCAGTTTAGCCTGTCAGTAGTCCCATAGTGAGAAAAACAGCACATGGATGGAGGCATGTGTCTGCTGCGCAGCAAAATAACTAGAACACACACTCACACACTCACTCACTCTCCTCACTGAGCAACTTAGAGCTGCTACACAGCCGCGGAGTTATTTGTAATTCCTGCGTTGATCATGAATGAGGCTAACGCTTTAGCCAGGGTCCCGCTTACCTCCCCGCTGCTGGAGCCGCTCGACTCCCCCAAAACATCCCGAAATTTCTGCAGGTTGCTGCCGATGGCAGCGGACACTTGCAACGCAGCGTCGAAACCGGGCCCGAGCCCGTTCGCGTTCGGATTAGTCCCAGCGCTGTTTCGGAGGGAAGCATTCACTCGAATTCGGCCCGCTTTCCTCCCGGTGCCCGAGCTGCTGCTCCCTCCGGGCCGAGCAGGGAACCGCCACCGACAGCTGTGCGCCATTTTACACTCTGCCTGCCTGCCCTAGGATCAGGAGCTCAGTGTGGGCGTAGCCCCGAACTAGCAATCTCTGCACACGGCCGCTCTGGTCTGGCGGTCAGAATGGATTATCCATGTGTCGGGGTGGAGGTACCGAGGACCCCGACAAGATCCCAGCGCAGAGCAGGCTCAGTGATGTTTTTACGCAGGTTCGTCGGCGATACTCAAGGGAGGGGAAAAAAATGTTCAACAGACACAGGAAGAGTGCTTAGCGAGTTTTATATATTAGTCTATGAGAACTTAATTATATTAAGTATTATATATTAATTGTATTATATTAATATACTAATTATATTAGTTTTTAACATTTGCTAATTTTATATTTTTTATATTCAACCGTTTTTCTACTAATATATTTTTTTTCAAAATTTTATATTGTGTAATTTCTGCACCCCTACCGTCAATAAATGGAATTGCAAAAATAGTGACTGTTTTAGCACAGGTTTCTTTGAACACGCCCCCATCTTCTATTTGTCAGGGAAACAGGTAGCCCCGCCCTGAGCTCACGCCATTGGTTGAAGCAATTAAGCAACGTTTCAGAGGTTGCACTTTTTAGGTAAACTGACCAGTTGTGTGTGCATATTATATTGAATACTATAAAGCAATAAATTAAAGATGCATTCTGTAAGTTTTGTAAATTTTTCGCCGTCTAAAACCTGAAAGTTACATCAGAAAATGTCAAATAAATAATAAAACAAATCATGTGTACATTTTAATTTAAGTTTAATCTCGTCATACAATTCAAATTTCATCAAGATAAATTCTTTAATTCTCAAAAAGCAATTTAATGTCCCGTAGACATTTGTAAATGTAATCTAATCCTGTAATCAGATGGATATTTAAAAAAAGAATATAATTATTTCAGCCACTTCCACGTGTTTTGTTACCATCATGCACATTTTATTAATATTTATACTTTTAATTCTTTTAGACGTCACTTGAAGCAAAGGGACGGGGCCAAACTCGTTTTCCCCATGGAAACCAACCCAAACCACTCAAATTACAAAACATTACAAGCTCACATTATTGGGCAAAGACAAGGAGATAGTTCTGAACACTGATTGGTTATTTACTTGATCTATAATTGATTTGATTATTTTTAACCAAAATAATAATAATGAAGACTGCAGCTTTAACTAAGAAATCTTTTGAAATGTCTTTTTTCCAAGCTTTCACCTCCCAAACACACCTATAGCCTATGTATAGTTAATTCTACAGGCAACATGACAATAAATACATGGGAAGCTTTTAACTTGACATTTTAAAAAGTTTCTGTAAATATTAAAAACAATTAAACATCTCTGCATCTCATTTTAGAAACTTTAATTACAATACATTGATTTATCCAATATTGTGCAATAAATCCATTAGCATTTTAATATACAATAAAAAATAAAGTTTCCAACAGAAATAAAATGAACAATAAGAAAGCAAGCTGTTATTTGCAGCAGTTCGATTTCAGTTAGTTCGCAGAATCATTCAAGACAATGTAGAAAGTTCGGGTTGATGTATTTTTAGAGATATGTTAGCATGTACATTATATGACTACCATCCATAATGATTTCAACTCAATCTTTATTTAGCAAAAACAATTGCAATAGATTCAGTTGAGTTAGAGACAAACAAGTGAGCAAAATCTAACAGAAATATCGCAACAGACTCTAAAGCATTCAGTTTGCTTTGGGAATTCAGGGGTACAGGTTTATTGATTGAGTGAGGTCTTGAAAATATGAGGGAATAAAGACTTAAAACCAACTACCACTCACTGAAATAAGCAATTCGGTCAGAATCAAAATGTAGACATACCCAACACCACTTGACAGGTCAATGTAATGCAACTCACTCACAGCCAAAAGCATTGATTGGACAGTGTCTTATCAATGTCATAGTTTAAGACAAATGTCAGTAGCAAGGTCCATCCACCCAGAGCATGCAGTTTTGCAACTTTTAGTAAGAGACATGATGTCACTCTGTAGGTCATAAGGCTGACTCAGAAGTCATTACTTGGGACATATTGCTCTGTTAAAAGACATTTCAACAAGAGCTCAATATTCTTAACGAGTCTCGTAAAAGTGCATATTACAGCAAATGCTTCTTGAGCTTCAAGCATAAAATGTCTGTAATGAACAAAAGCATTTTTTTAATAATGCTAAAGCTACCGACCATTCAGCGAAGAATCCAACACAGATGCCTTAAAACCAATAGGTAGAACTATAAAAACTTTGTGGTATCGAATGCTGATGATGTTAGCTAAATATTTTAAGATAGTTTAATCTTTTGCAGCCAACATTGGCTTGCTTTGATACTTTTCAATCAATACTGCCACACAGCTACCTTCTCAATGTCAAATGAGGCCACAACTCTTCCCCTCTAGTATTAAACGAAGTACGCTGCTTATCTTCTAACTTTAAAAGTTAACAAATAAGCTACGCATATAAAATATTGCATGCATATGAGTCAGAGGTAGGGCAAATGCATTGAACAGGTAAGCAAACCTCATGTATGCCGTCATCGGTCTATAAGCCCGAGTTTCATTTTCCACAGTGAACATCTTTGCAAGGCAAAATTTAAAAGAAAGAGTGACTCAGGTTATTGAGTTCTGTTTTTTTGTGGCGACCTCAGACCTTTGAGGAGTTTGAAAGAACAGATAGCCGAATATGCTACAGTGATATGTCATTTGGAGATTTGCATTTGACCTTTGAGGAGCACACCAACACCATGAAGGCGTGCTCCTCCAAATGTGGTTAAATGTTCATGTTTCAAAGCATTAGAAAAGAGGCCAGAAACATCTGAATGGCTTAGTCATACTGAGCATGCCTGGGTGCTGGGGGAAGGGAGTGATGTGGTTTAGCCACTAGGTCCCATTTGCTGGTTGCTTTGCTTATGATCAGCAAGCCACTTCATGATCTGTTGCCTGAGCTCTTCATTGGGCCTGATCTGGTCCATGGTGAGTGGACTGCGGTTGAAAGGGTCCGTCTGGTCGCTAGAACAAAAAAGACAACCAGTGTCATTATTAAAACTATTAAAATGGTTTAATAATTCGATAAAAAAAGTGAAAATGTTGCCTTCAAGTCCTAAAACATAAACCCTAAATATATATAGAATTAATTACAAAACCAAAAACTAATAAAAAACAAAAGAAAGTGCATAACATCACTAAAACATAAAAGGTTAAATAAGTTAAAAAGATAATAAATACTATAATATAAATAATACCCAGTTTTAATGCATGTATATGGCTTTTATACATTTTTTATTCAAGTATTATTAATTTAAGCACATGGGGTTAATAAAATTAAAAGAACTAAATAAAAATGACAAAGCTAGCAAAAATAGTTATTTAAATTACATTTTATTTTAAGCAATGAAAATGTTTTTATTGGGTTTAATTTTAGTTTACTATAATAATCCTGATACACATCCCACCTTAGTAAGTGTCGTGCTATTGTTGAACGGTCCACTGTGACGTTTGAAGAAGGCAGCAGCACCGGATCAAGCATCAAAGTAGACATTATGGGATCCAGAAATTCATCCGGAGCATCTGAGTAGGTTTCCTCTTCTTGCTGATGCTTGTCTGCAAGTGACTGAAAAAGACACAAAAAGATCAAAAAGGCTACCATAAACACCCAAAACTTCCTGAGAAAGGTGTGTATCTAAGTTAAATATGCACAGTGATTAAATTAACCTTAATTTTATCTGCTAAAAGACTGAAAGACACAATCATGTCGCCAGGCTTGTTGATTTTCTTGAGTACGCGAACAGTTTGGCAGAAGAGAGTGGGTGAATATGACCTTCCATCTTTTGGGACAGTGGCACAGAAATTTTCTTCATCTCTGTGGGCAAAACAGAACTCATAACAGTTAATATTATTCATAAAAAATAAAGAATGAAAGAAATATGTAATCATAGAGCCTACCCTAGGTTTAGGTAAATAGTACAGATGTCCGACACCAGCTGCTGGGGTTTGAAGTCGAATTCACTGAAGTCTTTTACCTTTAGGGCGCCCATTTTGGGGCCTACCAGGTGCTGTAAAAAGTAGTTGAGCATGGAGATGATCCTCTCAGCAAGAAAGGGATGAACAAAAAGACCTTTTATCTCTGGAGGGGAAAATGAAAAGTACATGAAAAAGTCCTAGTTCATTTAAAACCAAGTGTTTCACTCAATCATTTAAAACCCTTCTGTTCAGGTTAAAATTGGTCAGATAGTTTATGACACCCCCCCCCACACACACACAAAAAAAAAATCAGTGATGTGTTAATGTTTTAGTGCAATTTGGTATCTTTCGTGTCTCTTACCAGATGTGAGGAAAGCCAAGGTGCCAATGGTCTCATTTGACATGATGTTGTGGAAGCGACCCAGCTGTCCAAACATCTGCAGACTAGATTCTTTCTCTCTGCGGGCGTCAGGGGCCAGACTGTCCCACTCCCCCCGATCCCTCTCCAGCTGGAGGATTTTGATCTTACTTAAGTACTGGAAGGAACAGATGCATGTGTGAGTGTCACATCTTTAATCAGTCAATTAAATATTGCTGTTATCAACTACTTGGAGGTTAATACGTTAATGTAATTTTACAGCCAAGCTGAACTGAACAAACAAAATGTATTACCAGTATAAATAGTTGGGATTTGCATAAAACAAAAGCAATCTTTGTAGGCAGACAAGTACCTGTATTGCTTCATCAAGTAAGAAGATGGCATCATTCATGAGGAGATTGAGAAACCTCAGAAAGAGTGGTGGATTCATGGCTTCAAGATTTTCAGATGCATAATCAGCAAGATGCTGTGAGGAAATAAACGTTTTTTGTGTGAAATTGCAAGCAAGGGATGAACAAAATGTCAAAGCAACCTAAATATTATTTCTAATATTAAAACACCTGTTTGGTTCTCACCTTAATGCTCTCCCTGTAGCTCTCTTCTCCCCACATGTACTTCAGAATGGCATACATTGGTCGCCTGTAATTGAACTTCTGCTCAAACTGATGAGGATCGCCTGAGAAACAAGCCATTGACCAAAATTAATTATAGGATTTTACAAAGTGCAGAAGAAAACTGACCAGAAACTGACCGGTGAACTCTATATCCACAAACACTGTAATGAGGGCTTCAGCAAGTTGGGGTGCATGCCAATATGTGCTGAACACCCTTTGGCGCTGGAACATGATTGGCTGGGCAGCGCCAGGTGACAGAGTCTCCATATGGGGCATCACAGCTTCAAGAACCTCTGCCAGCTTTGCCCGCAAATGAGGATTCTTCATTCTGTGAGTAAATAACCTAAAGTAAACAACAAGCCGCATGGAATGCAAAAAAGTAAGTGCGAGAAACTCAGCATTACTCCGGCTCACACCTATCAACGTTGCCCATGAACACAGTGATGAAGGTCAGGACATGTCCTAAGCTTTCCGCCGAGGACTCCAACACCTCGTCAGCAAAGCGGCGGAGGAATATGAAGAAATCACCCATGTTTTCAGCAAAGAATTCTGTGGAAGAGTCAAGAGATTGTGTGTTTTCTTTTATTTAATTGCAGCCCACTTAGTTATATAAATATAACAGGTAATTGTGACTTTTTATCTCACAATCCAAACTTTTTCCCTAAGTTTATATCTCAAAATTGTGACTTTTTCCCCCCTCACAATGTTGCCTCTTTTTTCCTCTGAATGCTATTTACACGTCACATTTTTTGTTTCTTCTACAAAAAAAAAAAAAAAAAAGCCTTTATCTCACAATTCCAAGTATAAACTTGATATAAACTCAGAATTGTGAGGGAAGTCAGAGTAAGTCTGAATCTTTTTTTTATTTAGTCATTTTTAATTCAGCAGAAAGGAACTGAATTAAGAAAAGGAAAACTGAACAGGAAACAAAAACCTAGAGGGATACCTGGCACAAAGCATAGTAGGCTGTTCTCTAGTACAGGTAAGGGAAAGGTGAGAGGGATGTGCTCGGGACCCTGGTTGCCCAGGCTGAGCTGAACCAGCAGGGTGGCACAGGAGGCTTGGAGGTTGAGGCAGTTTTGTAGCATGGCGGGCTGTGTGGTGGCAGCCTTCGTTGAGAGATAGGCTGTCATGAGGCGTTCAAACTGTTCTCGTAGCTCTGCTGCTGCTGGCCCTCCACTGAGCTGCGTGTCCCGCCACGTCCCCTGCAGCCGGTGTAGAGACTGATTCATCTTCACCATCTGATCATGAAGTCTGACAAACAAAAACCATTAAAGCATATGTTTATTTTCTACAAATGTGCTTCCCACATGATGCAGCTGGGTTCATCAATACACCCCCATAACTGGCCCTAACCGCATACATTAAAAGAAATAATCATACAAAAATACTATTTTTAAATATTTAACTTAACTAAGATGTTAATTCAGTAACTGTTCTGACAAAGTCTTAAGAGAGTTCAGTCACCAAAAGTTTTGTCAGACTGATTCAAACTGATAACTGATATGAATTCTGAGCAAGAATAGAATAAATTGATCATTACATTCAGATGGTAAAGACACTGTCATTGTTACAATAGATTTCAAATATATAAATCTTCTTTTGATGTTTCAAATCACATAATAAATTATTATTTTTTCATAAAGATATAAGCATATCAACTGTTTTAAACCTTGATAATAAGAAGAAATATTTCTTAAAGCAGAATATTATAATGATTTCTGAATGATAATGTGATCAGCTTTGTCATTAAAGGAATAAACTACATTTAAACAAATATACTATAAAATTATTTCGTATTACTGTATTTTTGATCAGATAAATTGAATATACAGTGGGTACGGAAAGTATTCAGACCCCCTTATATTTTTTACTCTGTTATATTGCAGCCATTTGCTAATATCATTTAAGTTAATTTTTTTCCTCATTAATGAGCTCCAGAGATGCAGTCGGGAGATGGGAGAAAGTTGTAGAAAATCAACCATCACTGCACCAGTCTTTATGGCAGAGTGGCCTGACGGAAACCTCTCCTCAGTGCAAGACACATGAAAGCCTGCATGGAGTTTGCTAAAAAACACCTGAAGGACTCCAGGATGGTGAGAAATAGGATTCTCTGATCTGAAGAGACTAAAATAGAACTATTTGGCATAATTCTAAGCAGTATGTGTGGAGAAAACCAGGCACTGCTCATCACTTGTCCAATACAGTCCCAACAGAGAAGCATGGTGGTGGCAGCATCATGCTGTGGGGGTGTTTTTCAGCTGTAGGGACAGGAATGACTGGTTGCAATCGAGGGAAAGATGAACACGGCCAAGTCCAGGGATATTCTGGACTATTAGCTAAAATAACAAAGGAGTGGCTTCACAACAACTCCATGACTGTTTTTGTTGCATCTTACCTGAAAAGACTCATGGCAGTATTCAATCAAAAGGGTGCTTCTACTAAATACTGAGCAAAGGGTCTGAATACTTATGTTAATGTGAAATTTCAGATTTTCTTTTTTAATAAATCTGCAAAAATGTCGACAATTCTGTTTTTTTTTCTGTCAATATGGGGTGCTGTGCGCACATTAATGAGGGGGGGGAATGATTTTAGAAAATGGCTGCAATATAACAGTGAAACATGGAGGATCATGTGACATTGAACACTGGAATAATGGCTGCTGATAAATCAGCTTTACCAAACTTTCTTTAAAATATATTAAAAAAAGAAAAAAATTGTTTTTTGTAGCCCTGTCAAGCAATTAATAATGTCCAAAATAAAAGACAACAATCTATGCGTTATATATAAATACACACAGATACATGCATAACTATGTAAGAAAAAAAATATATACACACACACACACACACACACACATACAATAAATATACACAGTACTCACATTATGTAAACAACTTTTAATAAGCATAATGATTAATATTAGCGATTAGTCATTTGCAGCACTATTTTTTTTTTTAACTGAATTTCGTCAAACTGATTTTTTCAAAAATATTAAAAAATAAATACAAAAAAATTCCCCCCCAACTTAAAACTTTTGAATGGTATATTTAAGTAGCAGGAGTCAACTGGGAGCAAATACAGAGTAGTGTAGTTTAGTAAACCTTCATGATTAAAAAAAATAAAAATAATGAAGGAATTGTATGACCGATTAGAAACAGATCTGTATTCATACAAATACACCTGAAAGCACATCACGTTTTTCATGAAGCAAAAACGTGGGTGACCTCTTTTCCAACAAATAACAGAACAACATGTTTCAGACGTGAGCTGTCAGCTACAGGCACTGAAAAAAGTACAGGGCACCTGCTGCCAAATCACTGTAGTTTTAACAGAGGTGATGAAACAGTGGTGTCACACCGGTACTTCAAAGCATGTCGGTTCTTTACAAACCAGAAACAAGTGTTTGTTTATCTGGACCAGCATATGAAAGCAGGTCCTGGTAGAAAATATATTGTTGTTGCGTTTTCCCAAACATGGCTTTCTAAGGATTTCCGACAAATTGTGTTATAGGGAAACGCTAATGACAGAGCCAACGTTACATGGTGCTATTTTGGGCGAGTGTTTTGGAGAGCTTGTGATGTGGGAATCACAACGGAGACGTGGATTCAGAAGACAACCCGCAAGTCTCGACAAACATCACAGTCAATGCCAAAGTGCAAATTTACAAACATGAATGCGTGAATATTTTCTCAAAATAGTTTTGTAAATTTGTTTTATACCTCATTTTTTCTTTCTACTGTACTTTTGTATGTGACTTTTTGTTAAAAAAACCTAACAAATTAAAAAGAAAAAAAAAGAAAAAATCTAAGTTTAGTTGTGTGGTTTGTATGTTTTTAAATACTCGAAAACAGTATTTTTTGGGAAAAAGGTTAACATTTTAAAATTAAATTGATTAAAGTGCTTTTTTACCAACAGCAATTTTTTATCTTTTGTAAGATGATATTTATAACAATAAAATGTGATTGATAACTATGTCTGCTTGTATTATGTTTCATATTTTCAAATATTTATGGCTATGCAGTGATTTTCTTACATTTATAGTATGCACAGTTGGAGGAATAAAGAACAGGTTGAATTTCTTGCTCCGGGGCAAAACAAACCCAGCCATAAAACTTTTCTGCGTTGCATTAAAGTTTATTATGCAACAAAAACATATAGTCCAACTTTTTATGTTAGCCCATGTAATTCTTCATAAGCGCTTCACATAAGGCTACAATGAAATTACATTTTGTAATAAATCTTTGCATTTTTTTTTTTTAATTACAGGGCAAAGGAAATAAATGATAAAGAAAACGGTCCAGTTTGGCATTCCCACAAAAATGTCTTGAATTTAAACAAAATACCTGTGGTGTGGCTAATAAAAACAAGCATACTTCACAGAGCATGTCTTGTGGTCTTTGCAGCAAGGTCCAGGCAGATGTTTTTATCTGCCCACCTTTCCAAGGCGGTGATCTGTCTTGGGGTCGGCGATGATGGCCTGAACTGCTACGATGGCCTCGTTGATCTTGGTTTGTAACTCTCTGAGCTCCTCGATGTGAAGCAAACGAAGAACCCTGGCTGCTTCGTTCAGAGTTGCATCTGAAACAGGCAAACACATTCTTTCTGCTTGTAATCCCTTTGAAACCCTTTAACAACATATGAACTTGAACGTCAACATGATGACGATATTTGTGTCAAACATGGAAAAACAATAGGCAAATTCCAAATGCAAACCTACCTCCGGTATCAAATCCTAAAATGTGCTTGTCAAGAGAGACTGGTAAACCCTATGAAAGAACAAATAAGTCATCCTTTTAAAAATTGAGGAAATAACTGCACATATTTGAAAGATCATCTGACACAGAAGACTGGAGTAATAATGACTGCTGAAAATTCACGTTTGCCATCACAGAAATTATAATCACATGACCTGGGGCCAGTTGCATAAAAGGTTAAGACTAGTCCTAAAATTTAGACACATTTTTCTTTAGGACTGGTCACAGTTTTTTAAAATTTAGTTACATAAATCAAGGTAATTACAAAAAATAAAACGGATTACTCTTGGTTAATTGCTAGTTGGTCAGACTAGCTCTTAAGACACGGTCTTAATATAAAGGCTAAGTTTAAGCAACTGGCCCCAGAGCAGTTTATTTCCCGTTGCACCTTGAAAAGATGATTGATGCATCAAAGCTTTAAAACAAAAGGCTAGTAAAGTGTAGGTTCAGGAGGTCTAGGATAGGTCGTATATATTTAGTTTTGTTGTATATAGTGACCGGTGGGATAACTTGGGTATACAATATAAATCCAATCGCAGTTGCTAGTGAAAATGGCAATAAAATGTTGCAATGACAAAATATTGCACTAAATTACTAATAAAAAAATTAAAAAAAAGAATGTACAATAATGATGTTGTAATACTTGTAGAATTAATATAAACATTTGATGTTGTTGATCATTTCAAAGAGTAACTAATGATTTTAATGACACATCATTTGGATATTTTGATGTCTGGAAAGAATTTGGAAATAAAAATGAAATGACAAAAACGTTTTTATATATAT